>BLKR01009741.1:0-90693 GCA_011170035.1 Teleogryllus occipitalis
GGCTGGGCTGGGCGGGGCTGGGCTGGGCGGGGCTGGGCTGGGCGGGGCTGGGCAGGGCTGGGGCGGGGCGAGGGGGAGCGACAGGGAGGTGCGAGGCTGGGCGGGGTGGGCGGGTATGGGCGGGCTGGGCTGAGATGGGCTGGGCTGGGCAAGGGGGAGCGACAGGGAGGTGCGAGGCGGCCCCGGCGAGGGGGCCGCAACCGGGGGGGGGGCGTGGCCGGCGCGTCCGCGCGCTGAGCTGTGCGGGCTTCCGCGAAGCGGGCCAAGCCAAGCCAAGCGGATCTAAAGCGCCGGGCGGTGACGGCGCGCGCCGGCGTCGTGGTGCGTGAGTGGGCCGCTGCGCCGGGCTGCGTTGTGTTGTGTTGTGTTGTCGTCGGCGCCGGATGCGCCGTCGCACCGCAAGGACGCCTTCGCCGGCGCTGCGGTCGTTCACAGCTGCGCTCCCCCTCCCCCTCCCCCCTCCCCCGCATGGCTCTCACCGGCTCCGTCTCGAGCGCGCGCCACAACGCCGACACGCCCGCCGTGCCGAGGGCGAATTTTACCAAAACATCCATACAGCCGATCCGGTGGCCCAGATAGCCAAGGCAGTAGTGTCGTAGCGATCTCGGAGCGAACTGTCGCGGATTCCAATATGCTTGTATAGTGTTCGTCCTTTCACCTCTTATCATCACCATATCGTTTCATCTTCACATAACGTTCACTTCAATAGTGGTCGCTAATGACGTAGATGTTAACGCGATCTTCAATAACAATAAATAAATAAATAAATAAATAAATAAATAAATAAATAAATAAATAAATAAATAAATAAATAAATAAATAAATAAATAAATAAATAAATAAATAAATAAATAAATAAATAAATAAATAAATAAACAAGACCTCTATATTTCGATACACCGCTAAAGGTTTCTCGATATCGACGAAAAAACATCCATGTTTAAATCATATACTAAAAAACATACTAATTCTGTATCCATTTTTAATTACAGTACGTAAAAAGGACATATGTTAGTAGTACGTTAATAAAAGTTATTATCGAATGTAAAGAATAAAATTAACAATAATGATCATCGTGCTTCGTTACTTTACCGTTCGTCACTTCCATTCATATACCATCGAAGTAAAACCAGCTACAATTTCTTCAGATTGCACAAGCGAAATGTTCAGCGTGATAAAAAGGATGACGAAAAACAACGATATTGCTGTGGCTTGCTGCTACTCTACAATGTGCCTAAACTCCATTATCTATAAAGAAAAATTAAAAAATCATCGATGTTTTTGCAAAAAAATATCGATGTGAAGAAAACATCGAAAGCAAAATATCGATGTTAATATATAGATGTTTCTGGTGAAAAACATCGATGTCTTTATGTCATCCCTAGACACGCGGAGCTGGAGTTCCGGCCGACTGGAGTGGTAGTGAAATAGCCTACTTTAAAATTATTATTTAGTTTTCTGTCTATAGATTTTTCAACTTACTTAGACTGTATCTGGTCTTTTATTTTAAAGACAGAAATTTGTTTAAGTTAACTGTCTTACATAAAAATTACAATATGACTGCAATATATTATAAATGATACCTAACAGCAATATCAACGTTTCGGAAAATACTTATTTCCATCTTCAGACTTAAATGTCAAAATAAATAAATATAATATTCTATTCCGATAGCGTACCACCATACGAAATTGGTCACGGTTTTTCTACGATCGCTCCATCCAGTAGCTGCCAAATAGGTGAAAAACTGGATTTGATCGATATTCTAATAATTTATTTGGTCTTCTCAACATGCAATCAACCTCACATACGACGGAAGAGGTCAAGGCCTTCTACGATCGCATCGCCCAATAACTGTTTAAATCTGCCCACTGCTTGAAATGTTATGTTTATTTGTTTTGAAATTTAAGCCTGAAGATTGAAATAATTATTTTCTGAAACGTTGCTATTGCTATTACGTATCATATACAATATATTTAATTCATAATGTAATTTTTATGTAAAACAGGTATTCGAAACCATTTCCGTCTTTAAAATAAACGACCAAATACAGTCTAAGTTAAAATTGTTTACTTTGTTGTATACTTTATACGTAGTATAGACGAAAGCACGGAATTCTGCAGCGGAAAAGGGTGATTTTGGACAGATAAGTAATGTAGATCCCACATACCCAAGAAGGGGATAATTCTTCTTCTTATATGGACGAAATTACTTTCTATGTAACTAACAATTTGTTTAGTCACAATCCACATTGTGTGGGTCATTGATACTGAAAAAATGATTTTCAGCGCAAGGTTTGTGCATCCGTCTGTGAACAATCCCAGGGGTTAAGACGTAAGTGGGATTTCACCAAAAAGTGAGACAGCGGGGAGAGGCAGATCAAAAGAGAGGTACAGAATGAGAGAGAATTGAGAGATATAAGAGGAATGGTTACAATAAGAGAAGATCATTGCGACTATATTATACAAATTAGATTTTTTATAAATTACATAACTATGCTTAATTATACTACTAGAGCCCTTCAAAGTCAACAGGTGGTTTACGACCGGTTTTTCTAGCTCAGTCGGCTTCGTTGTGGATCAACTTCCGTTTGGTTTTCATTGGCCTCTCCCTCCGAATAACCCCAAACATATAGCAGCTAAGCACGGCTTTAGATGATGCTTTCTGAATGCTATGTGTTGATTTAGTCGAGACCGCAAGCATGTATGTATGTATGTATGTATGTATGTATGTATGTATGTATGTATGTATGTATATATATATATATATATATATATATATATATATATATATATATATATATATATATATATATATATATATATAACCCTTCAGCACAACTCTGTGAGTGTTAAATACACAATGTTATAAAAACTATAGCAAAAGGAGAAGAATAAAGATACAATTAAATGAATTTCTTCAAAGCCACTTCTTCTGAACCACTGAAACTAAGTTGTCTAACATTGCCCACATAAATATTTATAAACCACCAGATACCACACCATTTAAAGAATACATAGTCACAATTTTAGGAATATATTCAATTGATTCGTATTTGTTCCATATATAAATGTATGTGAGGTTAATTAGTGTGAGGTTAATAAGGGTGAGTTTAGAGGCTATTTCGCATCCCTTCTCCATTGAAAACAATGTTCAGAGGTTTTGTAAGCACCTACACCCAGCAATAAGTGTAGTCTTTCAAGTAACTATGGCTTAGTCTATCTACGATTACCCACATTGCTTCCTTCCCCAATCACTTGAAACTGTAAGTAGAATGTATGTACATAAACACACACACACACACACACACACACACACACACACACAAGAAATGCTCTACGAGTTTTAGTGTTATCACGTACTCTCTTATAAATCGTTTCATACACCTGAAGTTGTCCTGTGTGTCAATTTTTAAACGTATTACAACCACCTTCAATTAGAAAATAACATGAAAATAATTACCCTTGAACATACAACTTCTTAAAAAATACCTTGAACACAAATGAAATAGATATGGAAGTGATGTTATGCTACATATAATTTATTCAAGAAACTAATTCTTTAAATACAATACCTATGAGACGTAGCACAAAAATTGTTCTGTTTACATTAATAATACTCATTTCACCTGAAGCATCACTCCCAATTGGTGTGAGCTTCGTAGTCCCGGCCGATTGGTTCAAGTTGGTATAGTACGAGTCTCGCGCAGTAACTAAAAATAAACTAATACAAACGATCGATGATTCAAGCGCAGCTTTATCTCCGCGGTAAGGAGAAATCGACGTAAAAAGTTTGAAGGAAAACGGAAGCCCTTGAATCAACCTTGACGCAAGTGCAGCCCCGCCCCCGGTTGACACAGGTGGCGTCCTCACTCAACTTTTTAAGTTGATTCCCTGGAATCGCCTTTTATCCTTGTGAATATCTAACAGAACCCACCGAAATGTACCGGGATCGGTGGCTCAGTATTTTTTTTTAAATTTATTTATTTAACAGAGTGAGCTGATTATACAACGCTCAGCCATATGGCTTTTCAGTTGTTAGGAGCGAGCATTTTTAGACGAAAATATGCGAAGGGGGTGGCTACGGCCACCTCCCATTAAACATATATTGAAGTTGTGCGAATGATACAGTGGAGGAATACATATTGTTGAATTTTTATGGGAGGACTATTTATTTCATTATCTTATATCAGCCAGTTTCCGGTGGAAGATGTGGAAGGGGAGACGAGTTTTTACGGGATGCTCTTTATCTATGTTGCAGCACCAGTAACTGAGGGTAGATTTTGGAAAAATGATGCGGAAAGTTTAATGTATGTTAGGACGAGCTCTATGGCTGGGTCTTTCTGAAGGTTAGTGTTGCTTATAAACCAAGGTGCATTAACTGCAGTTCTGAGGAACCTATTTTGGAATATTTGGATTTTGTTGATGGTTGTAGGGGCGGCATTGCACCAGACTGGACAAGCGTACGTAAGTAATGGACGTAAAATGACTTCATTTATAAGGAGAGCAGAATGGAGTTTTAATGATGAGTGTCGGTTGATTACTGGTCGAGGTGTCTCAGTGCATCAACTGATGTCACTGCAGTGCCTCTGACCGGGAGGTTCTAGGTTCGAGTCCTGACGGTTGCGGGATTTTCGACACTAGCTCTTCAGCTAGGTCGGATTCAGTGGCTGTGTGGAGGAGAATTCTAGCGGCTGGCTACTCTGATCGGTAGTTTTCTGTGTTTTTTTTCGATCACACGGTTTTCACTAAACAGCGGGAGAACGTCACCTCGTATTGTAAAAAAGCTCTACACTTTTACGACAGCCGATGTCGCGACTGGAAACAGGAAAAATCAATAAATCGATAAAACTTGATAACGGCTTTCTTCCTACAATATCGCGTGCTCCTGCGACGATCCCGCTTCTTCCTGATGTTTGGAATTCAAACTTAGTCAAATAGTTTTCCTAAGTGCCGAGTTCTGATTAGTCAGTTCGTGTGGTTTGTAATTTTTTTGAATGGCTCAGGTCTCCTGGATCTTGAGATTAGGTCGGATAATTATGGTAGCGCACTCTGCTTCAAATGACATTTCTCTGGGATTGATTCATTGGTTGTTAGTGATTCCGGGCGCGTCAACTCCTGAGGTCATTATTCCCGTAAGTGTAGTTAATGTTTTTCATCGGGAGGTGACGGTGATAGTCCCCCACTGGATGGATCCGTCGCCGACCTACCGTCGATTGATTGATTGATTGATTGATTTTTTCGTGTTTCCGGGCGCGTCAACTGCTTCGGTCATTAGTCCCGTTAGTGTAGTGCATGTTTTTCTCTCGAGAGATGGCGGTGATCTTCCCCCGCTGGATGGCGAGATCCGGCGCCGACCTACCGTCGACTAGTGGGGTATCCCCCTAACCAGGACTCTCCCACCAGCGGGGCACCGCCCCAGCCGCGACAAGCTCTTAGCTCCTGACTGGTCTCCAGGAATATGTGGTAGTGTAGTGCATGTTAGTGTAAGTGTGTGTGTAAGGGGAGAGGATAGGACAAGGAAGAGGAAGGACAGATCGCGCGCGGTCCGTGGCCCGTTTGGTAGGGTACTGCTCCGGCATTCGCCTGGTGTTGATCGTAGAAACTACGGAAAACTACCGATCAGAGCAGCCGGTCGCTAGAATTCTCCTCCAGATAGCGACTGAATTCGACCTAGCTGCAAAGCTAGAGTCGAAAAATCAGCCGCCGTTAAGACTCGAACCTAGGACATCACGGTCAGAGGCGCGGCAGTGACATCAGTTGATGCACTGAGCTACCGCTCACGGTGCCTCTTATTAAAAACTGTATTTATTTTGGTAGTAACCAGATCACTGGGAGACAAGTGAAGGAGACAACACTTCTAGCATCCATTATGATTGTGGTGAGGACGCAATAAACGTTTTCAAGCCGCAGCTCGTACTACAACATAATGTCTGTTGCACTCAGCAAGGTGACACTGCAGAGAGACATCCTGACGCACTGCCTATGGTGACATTTGCCTATGGTGCCCGTTTGCTTACTTTATCTCGGTACCTGTCCAATTGTTTAGGAGCCTGGTTTCTCAATTACACACACACACACACACACACACACACACACACACACACACACACACGGTTTACACACATTTCTTTTTCTGAGGTTAAGATACTATGGAAGGCTTACGGTAGAATAAATACGCCAAGTATTTAGAAACCCCTTTAGGCCAAGAACAAAACTAAAAACATACATGCCTTGGAATCCACAATTTTAATGCCCACGTACATCACGGACTGTCAAATAGAGAATCGTTAAAAAACAATTTTTTCGGTATCAGAGGACCCTTACAGGTATATTTCCGTTGAAAACTCGAAAAGTATTTTGCTCAACATTACATAACTTTTTCTTGTACCTCATATACGAGAACGTATACGAGAAAGTATAACCAAGATGTGATGTCAGGATACAGCGAAGGTTTTTCATAATGCACCTTCAGTCACACAGTTTAAAACTAATGACGTATCAAAACAAGAGAACAACACAAATCACGGACTGTCAAATAGAAATACGTAAACAATTTCTTCGGTATCAGAGGACCCTAACAGGTATATTTCTGTTGAAATCTCGAAAAGGATTTTGCGTATTATATAATTTTTTCTTGCACCCTATATACATGTACGCATACGAGAACGTATAACCAAGATGTCGCGATGTCGAGATACTGCGAAGGACTTTCATAATGTGCGTTCAGTCACACAGTAGAAACTTAATGACGTATCACAACAAGAACACAACACAAATAACGGGCAGTCAAATAGACTTACGTTAAAAAACAAACATTTTTTCGGTATCAGAGGACCCTAGTAGGTATATTTCCGTTGAAATCTCGAAAACGACTTTGTGTAAAATTACATAATTTTTTTCATATATATATATATATATATATATATATATATATATATATATATATATATATATATATATACACACGTACGTACACAAGAAAATATAACCAAGATGTCGTGATGTCAAGATACTGCGAAGGATTTTTTTAATGCGCCTTCAGTCACACAGTAGAAAAGTAATGACGTAGGTATCACAACAAGAAAATAGCGAGGCGGGCAGTGGGGCAGTGTCCTTGTGGGATGCGCTCGGAAGCGGTGCTGTGTTTGGTGAATTATAGAAACCGGTTAGACACTGGACCAAAGTGGTGTTATACAACAGGCGAGTTGGACCCCGTCCAAAAACCCGAGAAACAGATGGACTCATACGTTTCTCAGAAACTTTAAAATGAAATTTTGTTAGATTCAATTACTGCCCAATTCATGAAACTACTGTTGTTACATCACATACTTTCCCGCATTCTTTTTAACATTGCTATTTTTCATAACGCAGAGATTTCAACAAAAAAGAGCGTCATTTTTAAGCGTTCTTTGTGTGCAAATTCGTGCAAAAAAAAAAAAAAAAAATTTGGAGCCGTTTTTGAGAAAATAATTCTTTAAAAACTGCCTAATTTCGAGTAAACTTGTGGGAGAAGTATTCACATTTTTAAAACCTTCCGCTACTATCCCTCATATGACGGAATCAACTTACAGTCGCTTTTTGATTGATTTTGTCGTGTTTCCGGGCGCGTCAACTGCTTCGGTCATTAGTCCCGTTAGTGTAGTGCATGTTTTCCCGGGAGATGGCGGTGATCTTCCCCCGCTGGATGGCGAGATCCGGCGCCGACCTACCGTCGGCTAGTAGGGTGTTCCCCAAACCAGGACTCTCCCACCAGCGGGGCACCGCTCCAACCGGGACAAGCTCTAAGCTCCCGACCGACCTCCCAGAATATGTGATAGTGTAGTGCATGTTAGTGGAAGTGTGTGTAAGCGGGGAGGATAGGACAAGGAAGAGGAAGGACAGATCGCGCTCGGTCCGTGGCCCGTTTGGTAGGGTACTGCTCTGGCATTCGCCAGGTGTTGATCGGAGAAACAGCGGAAAACTTCCGATCACAGAAGCCGGCCGCTAGAATTCTCCTCCAGACAGCGACTGAATTCGACCTAGCTGAAAAGCTAGTGTCGAAAATCCTGCCGCCGTCAGGACTCGATCCTAGGACCTCCCGGTCAGAGGCGCTGCAGTGACATCAGTTGATGCACTCAGCTACCGCTCCCGATAGCTTACAGTCGCGAGTACGGAGAACGATTATAGAAGATTCCTCACCGACCTCAAGAGAACGTGCACAGAGTGTGAAGTTACATATATCAGCCGTCAGAACTCGAACCCTAAGAACGGCGAAGGTGGGTCAGTACTTCAATTGACTGCAGTGCCTCTGACCGGGAGGTCTTGTGAGTACCGTCGGCAAGAGGGGATTCCCTCAACCAGGTATGTTCCACCAGCGGAGCTCCGCCCCCGCTGAAACAGCTCGGAGTTCCCGGCATGTATGGTAGTACATGTTAGTGTATGCAAGGGGTGAGGATATGACAAGGAAAATGTAGGTAAGATCGCGCACGGTTCGTGGCCCTTTTGTTAGGGTAATGCTCCGGCATTCGCGTGATGTTGATCGGAGAAATCCCCGATGAGAGCAGCTGGACGCTTGAATTCTCTTCCCGACAGCTACAGAATTCGACCTAGCTGAAAAGCTAGTGTCTAAAATCCTGCTACCGTCGGGACTCGAATCAGGACCTCCCAGTCGGAGGTTCTGCAGTCACATTAACTGATACCCTGAGGTACCTTTGTGATCGGGAATGGACACTTGTCGTGAGATTGGCATTTGTCCCGATAGGGGCGGTGGCCCTTGGGCGGGAGATACCTTTTGAGGCCCCGCAAGTCAACTTGTAGGGTGGCATGTTTCTCCCATTTCAGAGGTAGCGGAGAAATATAACCCTATACAGCGAACAGTATTCACTACACGTTCGGGACCAATGGTCTTAGCAATTTACGCACATGGAAACACCAACCAACGAACCAACCAACGAATCAAATCGAATCCTGGGAATTCCCGGCCAACGATGCTGCAGAGTCAACGAACGCGCCACTGAGCCATCGCTGCCGGATGGCGGGAGGGGCGGGTCTTCTGTGGGGATTTTTGGTGGTTTCCGCGGGTCGTTGACGGGGCAAGAAAGCGGGGCGGAGGCGGAAGGCTCGGAATAGGCGATTCTGCAGTCGGTGGGCGGCCTTGCGCGCGTAAGCAGAACCGGTCTGTCCAGCGCAGCGTGCGTCCGAGACCTCTTACACGCTCCAGCGCCCCGCCCCCCTCCCGCCATGTTCCATCCCGCCCCGCCCCCCTCCACTCGGCCCGCCCAGCCCCACCAGACCTCGCTCTGTCACCGCGCCTTCGCCCGCCCTCTCCCGACCACTAGCCTGCCGCCGCCCGCCGCCGCCGCCCGCCGCCGCCCGCCGCCGCCCGCCGCCGCCCGCCGCCGCCCGCCGCCGCCCGCCGCCGCCCGCCGCCGCCCGTCCCCGCCCGCCGCCGCCCGCCGCCGCCGCCCGCCGCCGCCGCCCGCCGCCGCCGCCCGCCCGCCCCCGTCCGCCCCAGCCAGCCCCGCCCGTCCCCGCTCGCCCCCGCCCGCCCCCGCCCGCCACGGCTTGCCCCCGTCCGTCCCCACCCGTCCCCGTCCTCCCTTGCCCGCTCCTCCACTCCTCTCCGCCCAGGCCCCCGCCCGTCCCTGCCCGCCCTTGCCCGCTCAACTCCTCTCCTCTCCTCTCCGCCCAGGCCCCCGCTCGTCACCACCTCCGGTCGCCCCGCCGTCCTCCCCCCTGCGTGACCCGCCCCTCACACCCCGCCCCGCTCCTCCGCGCGCCGGCCGGCACCACTTCAGCCGGTCGACGACGCACGGGCAGACTCGTTTTTTTGCTCCGCGTCTCGCAGGGGAACCCCCGCGACTCCCGCTGGAACAATGCGCGTCTCTGCGCGCGCAACTGGAGAGCGCGTCTGGAGCTCACTTTCCTCAGGAAATACCCCCTGGACACTCAATGCGTGTTCATATTCCACAGATTGTAACAAAGAATTACTTCTTCTTTAATTGTTCACAGGTGTCATTCAAAGTCACGTGTCGGTGTTTTTTTTTAAACCGTTCGCTCTGTATCCTCGTCAACTTCGTGTCATTCCTCGTTTGAGAATTTTAAAGCTTTGGATCATCTTTCCTCGCCTTTTATAGTATGTACAGAGAGGTGTGATAATGCTGTTTCGTATTGAAAAGTGAAAAAAAATATTAACTCAAATCCGGATATATTAATACGTTACGTTTTATGGAATATATACACGTTTACATATATATATATATATATATATATATATATATATATATATATATATATATATATATATATACACGTTTTTATGGAAATGAGACTTTCTGTAAACGACATTCTTTTACGTTCCAACTCAATAATCTTACTATTTTCGAACATCGTTCTGAAGGATCGCTATCTATAAGCCTGCTTAATGTGTTTAGACTAGCCTCCATTTATAAACTTCTCGTATTCTATTTGGAGAACATGAACATTTTTTTCTTCAAGGAAAGGGACGGGTCCAATTTGCATTGTAACATTTGTTTCTTGGCATGTAAAATCGAAGCATTTATATCAGCACTTTTACTATTAAATCAGAGATTGTCTAATGACTCGATCGGTAAAGTCACCCATTCGTCAAATAATCTACCTAATATTTTTTCGGGTTTGAAACGCTTTTACGGATTCAATTGTTATTACAATATTACGTATCATCATCGTCATCGTCATTGGGCATTTTAACGCCATATTAATCTTTTGGTTGTCAGCTGACGCTCCCGGTCCTCCATTAACTCTACTGTTTTCGCAGCATAGGTTAGCGAGTCTTCATTTCTTCACTCTGCAGTGGTTTGGAAGCCCATATGGAGCGAAAACCGACTCTTGTCGCTATCGTAAGACTATGGCACCCTTCACTAATAGAAAAGGAGGGGCAAAATATTGTATTATTGAAAATAGCATGTAAATGCTGTGACAAAATACTTTGTAAATAAGGTGTTAACTACATACTCAAAATACATTAGGTTTTAATTTGCTACATACATACGCATTTAAAATACTTCAAATATTCAAAATAGAGTAAATACATCAATTTTGTGTTATAACTTTTTTATTGCAACATGTTGTAATTGTCAATTACAATAAATTACTAATCGACTGTCATAAATTTCTGAACAATAACTGTAATATACGCATAAAACACTTTCAAATATAAAACGATGTAAAATATATAATCAAATTCACGGAATTTCCTTCTAAAACGACTAATTTTGCAAACAAATCAACAGGCAATAAAACCCCTAGTGGGAGAATGTATAAAATTCCCAAAGGTAAACAGTCTTTTAGTTCAAGCAGATGAACATAAATCAGTGTTATAACGAATAAACGCTTTTTTTAATTGAAGGATAATTGCCCAGCATTGTTAGTGATTTAAACTTATTTAAAAATGAATAGAATTCAAATTCAACAGCTGAAAGAAGCTTGTCTTTTTCTTTCATTGAGTTGCATTCACTAGCAGAATCAAATAACAAACTATCCTCCTTTTCTTCTTCTTCTTCTTCTTCTTCTTATTCATCATCATCATCATCATCAGTATTTAAAGTATTTATTTTTTAAATACACCTATTTTATATATTTTAAAACATCTTCAAAATACATGCCATAAAATATATTTAAAATACGTTTTTCAATACAAGTATTTAAATACTGCCCAACCCTGGTAAAAGAGAGGTTTGGTAACGGCTAGGTGACGCTCACATAGCTGCACATATATCCATTCAGGAGCTTTCTCCCTCTTACCTTCAGTCGCACTCAAGCCGCTCTCACACACTATCAGGGTAGAATGAAGCCACGGAAAGAATTGAGTATTATAGGTTAGTAGGAATGCGACATCGGCAGGGAAACATCCATGTTGCCATAGATCGATGTTCAAAATTAAAACATCGATGTTAAAACATACATTGTCCAAAACCCACTGTTGTATTTAAACATCCATGTTTTAAAGTTTCTTAAGTATCCTCTAAACTTAAATTTGTGCACAACAAAATATAATTTAACAGTTGCCGTGCACATTAATTTATAAATCAATTTTTTTAAACAAAGTTAAAAACGCCTCTCTAAGTGTGTAACAATTCAAAAAATTATGGAAAAACCAAGGTATGAAAATCATCTCGGACAACGGATAGTAGTCTGCTCGAAAGTAACGCAAACTCCATGATTGGTTCCAATTCAAACACAGTCGTACTAGTAGTTACTATTTCAAATTTTAATCTTTACAAATTCGGGAATTTGAGCATTTTCACTCATAAACAAAACATCGGAGACGTAGAAACAACGATCACAAATAATCTGTTTAAAAACATCATCTTCAATATATTGATGTTGAAACATAGGTATTTTTGTAGAAACATCGATGTTTTGAAACCATTAACGTCGATGTCAAATTCCTTTTATATAGTAGTTGGGGTAGGCCCCACCATACCACAACATTAAAGCAAACATCCTTGCCCAGGCGGGAATTGAATTCGCACACCCAACAGCTCGCATCGGCTCAGTCTAACTGAGAGCCACCATTGCCGCAGTCTACAACGCAGTCCGCAACGACATGGAGCGGGAGGTCATGGGTTCGAATACGGACGGTGACCGGGGGAGGACGGAAGCCGGTGGACGGTTCGAGTCCGGAAGAGGTGGCTCAGGGCTTCAACTGATGTCACTGCAGTCTCTCTGACCGGGAGGTCCTAGGCTCGAGACCCGATGGTGGTAGGATTTTCGACACTAGCTTTTCAGCTAGGCCGAATTCAGTCGCTGTCTGGAGGAGAATTCTAGCGGCCGTCAGCTCTGATCGGTAGTTTTCCGTGGTTTCTCCGATCAGCACCAGACGAATGCCGGACTACCCTAACAAACGGACCGCGCGATCTTTCCTTCTTTCTTGTCCTATCCTCACCCCCTTACACACACACACACACACACACACTAACATGCACTACACTACCACACATGCCGGGAGACCGGTCGGGAGCTTAGAGCTTGTCTCGGCTGGGACGGTGCTCTGCTGGTGGGAGAAATGGGTTGGGGAAAACCCGCTAGTCGACGGTAGGTCGGCGCCTTGACCTGTCCTCTCTTCTTCAACACACCTCTGCATGCATCACACTCCCACACATGACACGTGCCCAGTCGGGAGAACAGTACTCATGCCAGGCGAGGCGATGCTCTACTGGTGAGGCACCTGCAGGGAGGGCGATAACCCCTTCAAGCCGCCGTGTAGGTCGGCTCTGGATCTCCCTATCGAACGGAGAAGGAATCCCCGCCATCACCCGGAATGAAATTTCCCTATACTAATTAGTTGGGAACAGATTTCTATGATTTTTAACATTTTTGTCCGTTGCATTCAGAGCGTAGCCAAGTGAAATTTCTTGTCATCTGGTTAGAATACGATATGGTGCTTATTTGTGCGTATTTGTGCATATTTAACCGATTTTTCCTGTTGGTGCATATTCTTGTAATAATAGGCGCAAATTTACATATTTTACTAAAATACAGAATTCTCTTTAAAACGTTTCATCTTTTCATAGAATCTATTAATTTGTGAACGTTCATTGATTCGAAAGAGTTTGTTACACTTTGATTTTTTTATTTCTATAGATGATAAAATACTAGTGCAAATGTGGGATATTTTTTGATAACATATTTTTGAAACCAGGCAGAATAAATACAAGACTCACAATGTAATTCACTGAGGTGAATGGTTACTTGAGTTATTTCTCTCGCGAACTAGGGTAGATTATATTATGTTTAAACAATAATGTATCTTTTTGTTCCAAGCGTGCTTCTCCTGAACTTTATGGGGAAAAGCTTATAGAGGAAATAAAATATTGTTAATTTTAATTACATATTATAATGCATATTGCAGGATTTTTAGTTCCTAAATGCATATTTTGAAAGGCTTATTTCAAGATTTTTTAGGGCATAAAAACTTCTCCTTACTAATAAAATTAATGACCACTACAACTGTCATGCACAGAAACTTTAATCAATCGATCGCTCAATCAATCGATCGCTCAATCAATCGATCGCTCAATCAATCGATCACTCAATCGATCACTCAATCGATCACTCAATCGATCACTCAATCGATCACTCAATCAATCGATCACTCAATCAATCCAGAGCTGCGCCAGTCGTAACCACTACGCTACATGCGGCTTGCGTATCTGATAGAAATAATACGAGAAAGTTCGTTCCGTTGTAGCAAGTTTTTTTTTTTGTATGTCAAGTTTTTATAATGTCACAAACATTTATGGCGGTGCACGTGATCATGTTGTTCGACCAGCAACTGGATTTTGTAGCAATTCACTTCAAAACATCCAGCAGGCTAATTTTACCATGTGAGAATCAAACTCTTGCGCAATATGAGGTATAAATGTCCAATGACCTTGATAGACGGAATAATGGTGGGGTGGGGTGAATGCTGGCTTACGTTTGGGTTACAAATTGCTTCTGAATTGCACCATGTGTTAAAAGCCGGAAGGAGGTTTACAAGGAAAATACAGCAAATGCTGATGTCCGGAAGAGATTTTACCATATTTATATTATTGAAGAGACAGGTTTATATCTGTTTCAATAACAGGTTTTCTTGCCTGTCTTCCTTCGAAGTGCATCTATGTCCACGTGCTTTTGTAATCATCAATGATTATGAAGTGCGGGAATGATTATCTCAATCTTATGTAAATGTTCCTACTGTGACATGTCAAAAGAACTTCCATTTACCTACAGTTCGAAAATAGGAAAATGAATCAGCGAGCAATCACAATAATATTGTTTTTCTATTGACTGGATGAACTATTATAATGTAACATTCATTGACAGTGTCAGAGTATTACAGTACAAGTACATCTTTAGCGTGTCGATGGAGTAAAACTACATAAGTAAATATTCGCAGTACCATTCCAAAAGGGAGAGAAGAGATGTTATGGACCCTTAGACACCCCCTCCAGGAGCCGAAAACACATGTTCAAACGTAGTTTTACTAAGTTTCTAAGTAATCTAAAGTGCTTCACCAGAGAAACTGAATACGTTTTAAACAACAAAAATAAAATAATATATTTTAAAATCAGCATCAATGAAAACTTCTTCATAACAAAACAATGTTGGATGGACCCTACATTCATAGAAATAATTTCATAAAAAATTCTGATTACGCCACTGAATATGCAATATACAAAAATATCCTTGTTTGTTCTGAAAGTTTTTGAGATGAAATGAAAATCAAGAAGCGTTTTAATTTTACCACAAGTGAATACCTAAGGAAATATTTCGAGTTAACCTTGTTTAGCTTTTATATTGAAAACCTGGCAAGTTCATTGACTGATGCCCACGAGGATTGAACATTATAAATTGGAATCCTTAATTTCACGCAACTACGAAGCACCAACCACAAATATTTCAAACAATTTTTATATTAACATGACTTTTTCAAATAATATTCACACAAAAGTAATTTACAAAAAATTAGGGTGGATTTATATTTGAAATATAAAGTTTTCTCAATTCGCCTAAAAGGGAAGAGAGAAATTTACATGGTCAGGCGGAAGAGCAGGCCTCATGGCCTGAGTCTCGCCACGTAAAATAAGGCATTCATTCATCAATTCATTCATTCATTCATTCATTCATTCATTCATTCATAATTTAAAAAAAACTGCATTGTTCAATTGAATATATCTTACCTTTTATCTTTACAAATCTTTATGTACACGTTTATTTTCCGAAATCATTTAGCATTCAGGAAATAGGACACACTAGTTCATGTGTAGCTATTTGTAGCTGTGATTCATGAAAACATTACATTTAATTGCGTTTCCTTTTCCTTCCTGCAAGGTAGGGAAGACCCGAAGTCAAGAGTTCATCTGCGATAAAACAATATTCTTTTTCACGGAATAATTATAATATTCTAAAGTCAATATTTGCATTTTCCATTTTGATTTTCCTTTGACGCAATTTCTGCGAACTTATTTGGTCACGGCGTCCATACAAGAACGCACACATTGTCCTCGAGAAAAGTAATAGAAACTCGATTGTCATCGAAAAGGAACCACTGCATTGCTTCCGCCTTGTAAAACCCCACCGCGATGTTCTAAATCTCAAGAGCTACCGATGTAGATAGTCAAATTAAAGCGTTTGTACTTCCCACTATTCCGCATGGGCCGATAAGAAAACACGTTAAGTTTGCGCAAGTAGTGGAAATGGGTCACCTGTATTTTTCAATTGCGCAATGTGTTGGGGAAGAAAACAGAATCTAACATACGTTGCTTCTATTTATGCTTCCTCCTCACATTTTCTACTTCTGTTTCTCTCCTATTCTCTTTCTTCAACTTCATTCCATTTTTTCCTTTATCTTATTCGTCATCTGCACAAACTTCATCTCCTTCGGCCCTCTCCTTTCTCCTTTCCTCTCCTCAATTCCCCTCTCATTCCATCCCTCACCTACTCCTTTTTATTTTTTATATTAATTTCATTCAATTTTTTCCTTTATTTATTCGTCATCTCCTGCACAAAATTCATCTCCTTCGGCCCTCTCCTTTCTCCTTTCCTCTCCTCTATTCCCCTCTCATTCCATCCCTCACCTACTCCTTTTTATTTTTTATATTAATTTCATTCAATTTTTTCCTTTATTCTATTCGTCATCTCCTCCACAAAATTCATCTCCTTCGGCCCTCTCCTTTCTCCTTTCCTCTCCTCTCTATTCCCTTCTCATTCCATCCCTCACCTACTCCTTTTTATTTTTTATATTAATTTCATTCCATTTTTTCCTTTATTCTATTCGTCATCTCCTGCACAAAATTCATCTCCTTCGGCCTTCTCCTTTCTCCTTTCCTCTCCTCTCTATTCCCTTCTCATTCCATCCCTCACCTACTCCTTTTTATTTTTTATATTAATTTCATTCCATTTTTTCCTTTATTCTATTCGTCATCTCCTCCACAAAATTCATCTCCTTCGGCCCTCTCCTTTCTCCTTTCCTCTCCTCTATTCCCCTCTCATTCCATCCCTCACCTACTCCTTTTTATTTTTTTATATTAATTTCATTCAATTTTTTCCTTTATTCTATTCGTCATCTCCTCCACAAAATTCATCTCCTTCGGCCCTCTCCTTTCTCCTTTCCTCTCCTCTCTATTCCCTTCTCATTCCATCCCTCACCTACTCCTTTTTATTTTTTATATTAATTTCATTCAATTTTTTCCTTTATTCTATTCTTCATCTCCTCCACAAAATTCATCTCCTTCGGCCCTCTCCTTTCTTCTTTCCTCTCCTCTCTATTCCCTTCTCATCCCATCCCTCACCTACTCCTTTTTATTTTTTTAAACATTTTAAGGTCACTTTTTAACAAGTGTAGGATAAAACGATCTCTGTGGTTGTTTTAACTGTAGGGGGAACTGTCGGAAAAATACCTACGGACAACACGAACACACAAACATCCATGTTCGAGGCGGAATTCGAAATAGCGACTCCTCGAATTGAGATAGCTACTGGTCTTCAGTCTTAGCGGCCTCGACTATTTAGGCCGGCTTTCTTTTTCTTTCTCTTCTCACATATTACAGAATAATAAATGTTAAAGAACAGGATTTTAATAGCCGCAATTCCTTTTCTTCTGGTATTTAGAACCCATACGGATTCGGAGGTACAACGGTTAGCGTACCGGGCTGTTATACCCAATTGATTGATTGATTTTTTCGTGTTTCCGAGCGCGTCAACTGCTTCGGTCATTAGTCCCGTTAGTGTAGTGCATTCTTTTTCGCGGGAGGTGGCGGTGATCTTGCCCCGCTTAATGGCGAGATCCGGCGCCGACCTACCGTCGGCTAGTGGGGTTTCCCCCTAACCAGGACTCTCCCACCAGCGGGGCACCGCCCCAGTTGGGACAAGCTCTAAGCTCCCGACCGGTCTCCCGGAATATGTGGTAGTGAAGTGCATGATAGTGTAAGTGTGTGCGTAAAGGGAGAGGATAGGACAAGGAAGGGGAAGGACAGATCACGCGCGATCCGTGACCCGTTTGTTAGGCTACTGCTCCGGCATTCGTCTGGTGTTGATCGGAGAAACCACGGAAAACTACCGATCAGAGTAGCCGGCCGCTAGAATTCTCCTCCTCCTAGCTGAAAAGCTAGTGTCGAAAATCCTGCCGCCGTCAGGACTCGAACCTGGGACCTCCCGGTCAGAGGCGCTGCAGTGACATCTGTTGTACCCAAGTTTACGGGTTCGAACCTGATCAAAACCGTGGATTTTTAAGAGCAAAAGAAATCCTTCGTACGCCTTCCTTCCGATGGGAAGTAAATCCGGATGTCCCATGTAGTAGATTTATTGCATGAAAAAATAAAATAATTCTCATGCCTAAAAGAAGTCTTTGAACTAAATTCAAATCGCCTGTTTCGTCGCCCAAGATATTACCTCTTTTCTCTGTTAGATGGTGAAAGTAGCGTAGTGAAATTTGCGTGGTCAAACGGAAGAGCGGCCTGATGGCCGGAGTCTCGCCACGTAAAGTAAGGCACCAACTAACCCTGAATATTCCTTATAAATGAGACCTAAAATCCATTCAGTAACTTCCATATATACGCACGAGTTCAACATTATGTACTACTCCAAATATGATTATTATGTTCCCTCTTACTGATTGGCTTAGTTTCCTAGCTTTTTTCAAGGAAAATAAATTATATGCTTTAGGATTTTACTTTTGTAAATATTGTTTTTCTAATTAAATTTAAGCCTTAAGAGTTTAAAGCTCTTAAAATCTAGCCCATTTAGGGTGAAAAATGTTATTTCCTTATTTTATATTCACAATTTCCGTCTTTATTTGAATATTTTAAAATGTTCAATGTTTTGAATTTTTTATTAATAAGAACTCTGGCATTCACACTCAGACACTTACTACGAGCATTCAGTTAGCTAATATTTGTGAGATTTTAGAAGATTTAGAATTGATTTTAGGTGGACGGGGGGCAGCAAAAGGTTTCGCTAGAAAACTAATTAAACTATTTAATTCGATTTCTAATTTTTCTGATCAAATCAAGCACCTAATTCTGAGAAACTTCTTTTCAGATGAAAAAGGAATTTCCAATATAAATTAGATCGCTGGTGAGATAGATACCTTCTAATAATTAAATAAATAAAAGATATTGTCCGGTATCAAATATACGGGACAACATATTTCATCTGTTTAAGGAATTTCCTTTTTCAGGTAGAACGAATTCCGAATGAAACCATTCCCCGTATTTTTAATGAATCATCGGCTTAATCGAGAGGAAGTAAATCTCATTTGAATCGCGAGATACTTATCCTGGCGAGAGTACATCACCGTCTGCGATGGTAATAAATGAGCAGAAGTACTCGTACACATTCACTACTGCTTTACCCTGAAGGACAATTCTACGGCGACAAGTCTCCGTGCGTCACAGGAATCTGTTTTGTGAACTCCGTTTGCGTAAGTGAATATCAATTGTTACCTCAATAAATTTATTCAAATTCTGAGAAAGCTTAGTTGTGTCGTCTCTAAATAATTGACGACTGTTAACTCAGAAACAGGAAAAAAGACAAAGGAAGGAACAGAAAGAAAGCAGGACATTATTGGGATTAAATAATTTGATTTAAGTTGATAATCGATTACCAAAAGAAGCAGAACAAAACTATGATTTACAAAGGGTAAAATAAAATTATATCATAAAATATTCACAGTTCTTTACTTTTGAACTTTATTAACTAGTAGTGCTACAACAGCACATACTTTCTCGCGATATTGTTAATGTAATATAATGATAATGATATCATGATAATATAATGATATATAATGTAATATAATAATATGACAATTTCTATCTTGCACTTTAACTACCATTTGAAAGGTTCTTAAACAAACTAAGAGCAAAAAATACACATATTATTTAAATTCAAATGTTTAAACGATATGGCTTTCTGCTATCGAATTCAGTACATTAACGTTTTACATAAATGTACAATCAATGCGCGATGCATATCTTAGCCGCAATAGTTATTTATGTACCTAGGGCGTTTAGTAAATGTTTTTGCCCTGAGAGTGACTTCCAAATCCCAGGGCCTCTGGCCCAAGCTGTAGTGGTACACACAAAACTTTATGGTTTAATATTTCATAGCTGAATCAATTGAGAATTCTAAATATTTTATGTTTTATGTGTATAAGTAATAAGATGAATTGTAATCGTCATTAATCAATATGACGTCAGATAAACAAAACATATTGTGTATCTAATTACTATTGAATAATTGTTGTTGGACTGATTTTTTCGTATAAAATGAAAGAGTGAAGTTCTGCGGAAATTCGTACAAAAGGTAACAAATCTGCAGTCAGAGATTTCCAGTAAAATCTTGAGACTGTGAATAACAGTGTGAATTGCACTGATGATACAGTACTTATAGGTTGCTTGCTTCTATTGCCAAAAGTTATTTAGAATATTTCATAACATCAAAAAGCAACATTTCGAGGTTGTTAGCCAATACATACCAAAGTGCCTTATACATCTTATAACTATGAATACTACTCAAGAAGCGTCTAAAAAAGGTTACACGTAACAGTGAAATATGAGTGACTGGTGGCAATTATTAATTCACGGGAACATTCCAAATTTGCGATTTTCATATCAATGAAACAAAATAAGGTTTATAACATATTATTTTACATATTTGAATATTACACTATTTATTTATTGTATTTGCTTGCATCTTAACTTTAATAAATAAAACTCATTAAAATGTTGTATGTGTTGTATTGGTATCAGAGCGGACCATAAAGTATTCAAAAGTTCCGAGGACATAAAGAATCAGAAAGGCCCGTAAGGGTTGTGCGCAATACCATTGGGTGTCGTTTCAGGTCCGTAAACACACAAAAATGAACTAGTAAACAATAATTAAAATTATTAATTTCTATTAACGCCAATCAACGGCGACCGTCAATATAAACTTTTGTTACCAGTGTAGCGTTGCAACTATGGGTTGCAACAACCAACAGTGGCCGTCGATTCGTACGGGATACAATCAGCAAAAATTACGCAAGATTACGCGAAAAGTACTCAAATTTTTGAAAAACTGTACTTGGTCTTATTTCAACATCTGTCTTTAAAGAACAGATTTCATTAAGGTACAAATCTGTATCTTCAATATTTTATTTGTAGGAAGACACCGAAAAAATTGATTTTTTTCAAATTTCAAAAAGCAGGAATTTCAACGAAAATCAGTCCCTTTCAAGCGTCTATTACGCTATGCGATAACAAAATTTAATCGATATGGAGCCTCATGTTTGAAAATTTTAAAAATTTCCCCAGGAGCTTTATGTAAAGTTCCTCCCAAAATTAAAATATCCGTTTCCAATTCAAAGGCCCGCGACATTAGCCAGAACGACTGGGGAATTCGGTTCAATGGCTTAGCCGCTAGCGTTTTTCACAACCAGACAGACGGTCAGTGAGACAGACACACGGACAGGAGTTTGGCCGTCGATCGATTTTTCGTTAACAAGGACCCACAAAACATGAATTCCGCGTGCTAGAGGGATTTTTTCTCTATTTAGCAACTGGACTTTACTTATTCTTTTTAGTTACTAGGGCCCGGCAATATGGGTTCCTCTGCCGAAAATTCCCCGTTTTATCCCTTCAGCATTACAATACTTTCTCTATACTGCGTAAGCAGTAGCGAGAAAGTGAAAATGAGAAAGACTGCATTGCTTGAAAAAACTAAATCATGATTGTACTGAAAATAAATTAATGTAATAATAGTAAAGTAAATATACAGCAACAAACTATCCAGCATTTATTTCACGACAATTAATAGTAAATTACATATAATTGTTCGATAACTAAGTTTCTACGAACATTCATTACAACGTATTCTGGCTCATTTTACGTTTATTGGCGATTGATGGAAATTGTTCGTAAATCAGTTTATACGGGGTATGCGCTCGCATTTCATTTGTGAATGCATGCACAAAGAAAATGATGGCATCGAAACGACAAAGTTGTTAAAATCACATTAAGCAAATTATGAGCAATTCCACCCCAGCACAGCAGCTCCTAATAGCAATATCGTAACCGGGTTACACTACACAGAGTACCGTTTCTTCGCTTCAACACAAAATGCTCCTTTTGACGGCTTTCAGTTGCGTTGAAATGTGTGCTTCCGTGACAGCAGTGGAATAAAAGTACCTTACTTTCAGAGTAATCAAAACAGTAATGAAATGTACCAGCAAAGAGAACATCGAAGCAAAGAGCAGAGAAAATGTTTAGCAGACGACCTGCTATTTTGAAACCAAAATTCCAGAGAACTGTTGTATTGATTCGAATGTTCCGTTTATTTAAAAGTACAAGTTAATTAATAGTTTTATGTCGATAATTTTCAGTTATTAATATGAAAATTAACGTAATGTCTTGCTTTAATATTTTAATCATACTCGCACGTCCAAGAATAGTTTCATTATCACAGAGAAAAATGAACACAAAGATCATTCAACAAATTATCAAATCTGATGGTGTTTTAAACATTAAAATATGTAACTTCAATAAAGAAATTCATTTTAATCTACTATTGTTTTAAAGACATTGTACGAAATTTTACTCTACAAGTACAAAGAGAGTTAATTAAGATTAAAAATGTTAATTAATTTTGAAAAACGTTCCCAGTTCACTTCTTTCTGTACAAACTATCATTTGTGAGTTAAAATTATCATCTAAAAAACAATCGTTAGGAAATTGTAAAATTACACATTTATATTTTAAAACTCTACATTTACAATATCACAATATTGTTGAATAAATTTAGATTCTTTGATGTTGTTCATAATCATTTGCAACTACACGAAAGAAACAATTTCAGTAACTACTTGTAAATATTTTTTATTAAATATAACTATCTTTCAGTTAGAATTTCAAAACTTGTGACACAAATGCAAAAAGTTCCTAATGATAATTGTTTATTAACAGAATTATTTATCATAATTATATTAAAATAAAAATTAAAACTGAGTAGAAACTAGAAATAAGAAAATCTTGTAATGAAATCAATAGTTTTTTAGGTTTAATGAATGCAAAGAATTCACAAGACTTAAAATACTGAGTAAATGAACCATATCATCTTCATACTACCTGTTCCCATATCATGTAACGGGCTAAAACAATAAACAAAGATACGAAAAATGTTTTGATTTGTATTATTTTTAATTTTAAGGAAGACGTAAGACGGATAAATATTTCCTATAATAATCATATAATATTAAAATTAAATATAAAGCTCTAGGAAACGATTAACTAGAGATGCTACAGTGGCACATACTTTCCGGAATTGTTTGTAATTTGTTGCGATTTCCGAAAATTCAGTATTGAACACACTTCGGATCTAAGCCTTTTGTGTTAGCAAACCTCGCATTATTCGATAAAAATGTAAAGAAAAACTTTGAGATCCGTTTTTGAGAAAATCTTGCTTTTAGAAATTGTTTTAATTGAACGCTAAATTACTCGAAAACAACTCATATTTTGAAAAAAATGTACATGGACTTACTTAAAGATTTATTTTTGATGAAAACATTTAATGAAGAATAAAATTGCTGTATTCGGTATTATAGTTGTAGGATGGCATCGAGAAAAAAAATAACTAAGAATTTTCGGAAAGTGAGAGAATTCAATGAACATCGGAACCGTGTTATATTTATAAGCGTATCTACTAGAGGAGAAAATTTTGAGAAAAAAGGAGTGTTCTCGAGAAATTTTTAAAATTTGTCGTTGACACTGCATAATAAGCATCCCTGAAAATCGAATTATCTGTTTCAATATCAAGGTTGGAGCTTCAGCCACATCGATTGGTAAGTATCAATTTTGATGAAAATTTTGCGCACGGTTTAGTCGCTAGCGTTGTTCAGATTGGCCCTAAATCAATTTTTCCGCATCGAGGACCCACAAAACGTAGATTCTGACTGCACAACGAATTAAGGTAAGTTATTTACTTCGCATAGGAGCAAGAATCACATTTTAGGTATCACGGTCCTAGAAGACGAGATCTTCTGTTAAAAACGAGGTTCGTGATTGGATTTGTCTCATCAAGCAGGAGTCTGTAGTACGACAAAACAAAACAGTTAATACACACGAAAAAAAATTCTATTCAATTTTTTAATTTAGTCACTAGAACTACTTGCCTTAATATTCCACGAAGTTGAAAGCTTCATTGTTACACCTTCGATACGCAGAAACCAAGAAACAGCACGACAAATTGAGGAAATAAGCTACGGTTGCAGTGACAACTACTCGTGCGTAGGTGGAATGTGACCTTACAACCTCTCTCACTTAGCCAACAACCGGGCATCTTCATGCTCTTCCATTTTCCGGAGAGAGGAGGTATGTAAATGCAACAGGAGCTCCATCGTGACTCAATGAAACCTCCACCACTCCAAACGACATCCTCGTTCCACGTACGCTCGACCACGCTGGCGGCAGCGGTTTCGTGGACGTCACAATATATCACATTGCAGCCAAGTTGGCGTATCGGTCGCCAAATCTCTCTCGGAATTCGATTTCTTTGGGTTCAGAAAGGAAGAACTACTGGTGCTAAAACATCACGTACTTTCTCGCCCGTATTTTCACGCAAAAATACGCGAAACAGTGCTCAAATTTTCGAAAAATTGTAAATGACCTTGTTTCAAAACCTGTCTTTAACACAGATCTTTAATTAAGGTAAAAAATATCTACCTTAAATGTTTTAGTTGAAGGAAGACCACAAACAATTTTGAACTTTTACAATTGTCGAAAAATTAGGGTGGAACATTAGACCTGATCCCTTCTCTTAAATGTCCTTCACGCAAACCAACAAAACTATTTTATCAGAAACGTTGGAGCCATTTTCTTTTAAACTTTGGAAAATGTCTCAGGGGTACCCTCCACCCAACGTACGTTTTCGCGACCAGAGTCATGTGGATGCATAAGAGCAAGAGATTATTCTAGAGATGGCCCTAGGAAAGACCATGAAAAGATGAACAAAACTTCAGCATTATAAACTTCGATCCCGGACAGCAATGATCATTAATGCAAACTATTTAATAAAATTAATTTTATTAACACATCTAATCTGGATGAATTGTACTTGCATAATTGGGTCAGTGAAGTGTTCCAAAATTTTACTACAAAAATTGCGTTTAGATACCCTTGACAATACATAATGATAAACCGAAAAATTAATTACGAAAAAAAGATATCCGGCGGTTGATTTTGAAGTTTTTTGAAGGGTTCGCGAAAATAATTTTGTAATTTCGAATGTTCAAATCCCAAATGTAATTAAGTGAAATGTTTACTACAATAAATAGTTTTACAGCATTACTTTCACATACTTTTGTATGTTACGCTATCAATAAATTTTAATAATGTTTTTCTGTAAATATTCGACGATTACGATTTAGTTTTTTGTTAATGACTATTGTAAATTATAAACACATTTTAATGGTTAGATTATCTCGTCTTCACTGTTAATGTAACTCACTGTTTTACTGAGAGGCTGGCAATTTTTAGAAAAGCTACGCAAGGGGAAAAACTTGAGACCTCCGTTCTACAGGCTAGTTTTCTTTGATCAGTCGTGTCCGTCATTCACATCGATAAATTTCATACGGGAACTGCAGCCGCACTTTATGGAAATACGTGCGAGTCATAGTAACCCATTCTTTCGTCACACCCAGACTCACTGTTCAATGGGCTGCTCTCCCAGGCTCATTCACTATTGATGCAGACCATCCTAAGAATGAAATGGTAATTTTAATTCATGAACTGTATTATGATATAACACAGTCAGGAAAAAACAGCATTTCATCTTGGATCACGCCCCTCAATGGTATCGATGAAGAAATGACCTCCCCTGTAACGGTTGCAGGGGCTCTTGAAATTTCAAACACATTCGAGGACTGTTGGAAAGATTTATCTAAGAAAACGCAAAATATCTGGTTCGAAAGATGGAAATCAATGAAGGCTAGTAAAACGCAATAAAATCTCCGAAACTAAACTAACTTAAAAATATTCAGACTTCTCACGGAAAGATCAGGTTGTCATTTCAAGATTGAGAACGGAGCATTCTAAATTAACTCACATTTATCTAATAACTGGAAAAAGCCCTCCTAAATGTGACCATTGTAAAGCTTTTCTGAATGTAAAAAACATATTAGTTCACTGCCCCCTATACAAGAGCAGTAGGCAAAAACACCAATTAGAAGGCAGACATAGCATTTTTAACTCGACAGATTATCAGAAGGGAATTATTGACTTTGTTAAGGACATCAGTATTTACAACAGCATTTAGAGGAACTTCTTATTATTCTTATATTGTTTGTATTGTATGTATTGTATTCATTATATTGTATCGTTTGTTTTATATTCTCTTACAGTTTTTGGTTAATGAATATTGTTCTAAAAATCACATTGTAATTGTAAAATGTATTTATCTGTTTGGTTGCTAATGACCTTCATGTCGATGCGACGATCAACAAATAAATAATAAAAAAAAACTATTGATGCAAAAACATTCGTTACAACTTGCGACGTACTGTATGTCACGCTAAGGTTTGAATTGATCCACAGTGTCTCGGAAATAGTTTGGTTTGGTTTGGTTTGGTCTTTTCGTGTTTCGGGGCGCGTCAACTGCTTCGGTCTTTAGTCCCGTTAGTGTAGTGCATGTTTTTCTCCGGAGATGGCGGTGATCTTCCCCCGCTGGATGGCGAGATCCGGCGCCGACCTACCGTCGGCTAGTGGGGTTTCCCCCTAACCAGGACTCTCCCACCAATTGGGCACCGCCCCAGCCGAGACAAGCTCTAAGCTTCCGACCGGTCTCCCGGAATATGTGGTAGTGTAGTGCATGTTAGTGTAAGTGTGTGTGTAAGGGGAGAGGATAGGACAAGGAAGAGGAAGGACAGATCGCGCGCGGTCCGTGGTCCGTTTGGTAGGGTACTGCTCCGGCATTCGGCTGGTGTTGATCGGAGAAACCACGGAAAACTACCGATCAGAGCAGCCGGCCGCTAGAATTCTCCTCCAGACAGCAGCTGAATTCGACCTAGCTGAAAAGCTAGTGTCGAAAATCCTGCCGCCCTCAGGACTCGAACCTAGGACCTCCCGGTTAGAGGCGCTGCAGTGACATCAGTTGATGCACTGAGCTACCGCTACCGGTTCGGAAATAGTAGTGGTAATAATAACAGTAATGATAATAATAATAATAATAATAATAATAATAATAATAATAACAACAATATCAACAACACCAAATACAACAAAGAAAACAACAATTAAAAAACAAAGAAAACAACAAAGAAAACTACATGTGTCTAGGAAGAATATCATTAGCTGATAAAGATCCTACACACTAACCCATTTAACCAATTCGGGCTCCTACAATTTCACGCAGGGTGAACAATTTCAATGCTACGATGAGCTGATTGGGGGAAAACAGACTGCTTCCTCTGACAGTACAGACATTGAACATTCACAGACCATACGACTTGTGAGAGACGGAAATAAGAGAATGTATCAAAAGTGATTAAAGAGAGTGCTCGGCTGTTCTCTAAAATGTGTCATAATTTGAGGTCTTTAAATTCTTCTCATTTCGACTACACATAGGGAATACATTGGAAACTCATTTGAGACAATCACTGGAGACGTTTCGGCTATGGTGTGGACAGGAGGAATATTCGTTCACCGTAGTTGATTGATTATTTTGTGTTTTTCGGTACGACAACTGCAACGATCATTAGTACGGAAAGGATTTTTATGCCCTAAAAAGATCTTGAAATATGATTTTAACAATATGCATTTATGACTTACAAATTCTCACGTAAAAATTCTCAAGTAAATATTCACCTTAGTTAAGTACGTTGAATGCCTTGTATTATTTCTATCTGGCTTATAAAATATGATATCAAGAAATATTTTAAATTTGCACAAGTATTTTATCTACAGAAAACAAAAAGCGCAAACTGTGACATGCTCTTTCGAATCAATAAACGCTCATAAATTTAAAAAAATATTCTATGAATAGACGAAACGTTTTAGAGATAAGTCTCTATTTTAACGAACTATGCAAAATACGCCTATAATTACACGAAAATACACCAACAGGAAAAATCGGCCCTATATGTACAAATATGCACTAACATTTTAATCTACATAGCATCATATTCTAATCAAATGTCAAGAAATTTTACTTCGCTATGCACTGAAGCAACGGGCACAAATATGCAAAATCATAGAAATCCGCCTTCCAGTCATTAGCCGCGAAAGTAGAGAGGTGGTGGCAGTGTTCTTGCCCCGCTAGCTGGTGAGATCCGGCGCAGACCTAGATATCGGCTTGCGGGTTTTCTCAACCAGGTATCTCCCGTCATCGAGGCACCGCCCCAGCCGGGACAAGTTCTAAGCTTCAGACTGACCTTATGCCATGTGTGGCTGTGTGTGGCAAGGAACAGTAAGTGTGAGTGTAAGACGAATGGGGGGATGGGGAAGAAAGATCGCGCATGCACGGTCTGTGGCCCGTTTATTAAAGCACTACGCCGGAATTCACGTGGCGTTGATCGGAGAAACTACTAAACAATACCTATCAGACCATTGAACCGCTAGAATTTTCCTCCAGACAGCGATTGAATTGGAATTAACTATTAGCTATAGTGTCGGAAGACCTTTATCGTCGGGTCTCAAGCCCTAGGTCCCGCCGGTTAAAGACACTGTCATCGCAACGACTATTGACCTGAGGCATCGCAGCTTGTCGTCATCCACCGAAGTTTTGTCTGTTCTTCGTACCACACCTCTCATTATTACGCACATTAATATGCAACAGCTGAAATCGTAAGAAGATCAATTTTTAAAAAAATTAATGAAACAGATTCTTACACGCAAGCAAAAATAAAATGAGGAGCGAACATTCAAAACGTGATATGTTCACTTCACTGTTTTGCAATAAAAATGAAAAATATACCACTAATTTTACATTATTCAACACCGTCTTTAACTCAGTGAATAGAGTTCTATTTACTATATTGTAAAACCTCTCACGTTTCTTTTATAGATAAACTAGGTGACCCGGCGAACTCTGTTTCGCCTTAACAGCCGGTCCCATCTTTTTCTCGCGTCGCACTCACTGTGAGAAACTGTACTATCCTTGTTGCACTGCGTACGTGCAAAAACGTGCGTTCTCACACAGGAACGCTGCCGAACGGGATAAACAGTATCCTATGTCCGTCTCTTGGCTCTAAGCTTCCTGCTCACCAAATCGGTACAGCCGTTCTTGAGTTATAAATAGTGTAACTAACACGGCGATATATAGATATAACGGCGAACGAAAGGCGGCTATCATTATCGCCTTCTGCTATCAGTGCGGCGTTACAACAATGGGTTACAACAGGCAACAATCACCGCTAACATGCTAAATCACGCAAAAACGTGCGAAAACGTGCAAAAACGTGCGTTCTCACACAGGAACGCTGTCGAACGGGATAAACAGTATCCTATGTCCGTCTCCTGGCTCTAAGCTTACTACTCACCAATTTTCAACTAAATCGGTACAGCCGTTCTTGAGTTATAAATAGTGTAACTAACACGACTTTCTCTTATATATATAGAAATGCTAGGTAAAAACAACAGAAGAACTCATTTTTTGCCAAATGGACATGCCACCTTTTGAGGGTTTGCTTCTCAAATGTTGCTGACTGACCATCACCTCTCGAATACGATACACCACAAGGTTGGGAGAGAGCGGTTGCGGCCTTGATTTCTGGGAAGTACGAAACGCGAAAGACTTTCCTCGCGAAGGAGGAAACCGCCTCAGAAGGAAAAACATGGCGTTCGCGGGGGCGCGGTGTTGATGTGGGAAGGTACGCGCGGGCGTCGTCCCTATCGGGTGATGTCGGGAGGAATGGCATTTCAATGGCATGCCATGCGAAGGCGGAGACCAGAAAGGCGGAGGTGGAGAAAGAAGAGGAGCAGGAACTGGATTTGATCGATTTATTTTTTCGTGTTTCCGGGCGCGTCAACAGCTTTGGTCATTAGCCCCGTAAGTGTAGTGTAGGTTTTTTCTCTCGGGAGATGGCGATGATCTTCCCCCGCTGGATGGCGAGATCCGGCGCCGACCTACCGTCGGCTAGTGGGGTGTCCCCTAACCAGGACTCTCTCACCAGCGGGGCACCGCCCCAGCCGGGACAAGCTCTAAGCTCCCGACCGGTCTCCCGGAATATGTGAGAGTGTGGTGCATGATAGTGTATGTGTGTGTGTAAGGGGAGAGGATAGGACAAGGAAGAGGAAGGATAGATCGCGCGCGGTCCGTGGCCTGTTTGGTAGGGTACTGCTCCGACATTCGCCTGGTGTTGATCGCAGAGACTACGAAAAACTACCGATCAAAGCAGCCGGCGGCTAGAATTCTCCTCCAGACAGCGACTCGATTCGACCTAGCTAAAAAGCTAGTGTCGATAATCCTGCCGCAATCAGGACTCGAACCTAGGACCTCCCGGTCAGAGGCGCTGCAGTGATATCAGTTGATGCACTGAGCTGCCGCTCCCGGTAGGAACCGAAGGAGGATGGGGAAGACGACGACGAAGAGAAGATAGGGGAGTAGAAGGTGAAGGTCGAAAAGAAGAAGAAGAAGAAGAAGAAGAAGAAGAAATGACGGAGTCGGTGCTAACGGAGAATGCGGTGAAGAATGGGAAGATACGGGTGGAGGTGAAGGACGTTACGGTGATACAGGACGCGAGTGATGTCACAGGATGTCCGGGGAGAAAGCTCGAAACTTCAAAAATAAGCTCTTAGGACAATTTTAAGTATATTTTTTCTAAGAAACTACATGGATACTCCAAATCGCTGAGCAGCAATAATCACTCAAACATTCGTTTGAAAATATTCTTTCTAGGCAAAAATGTGCGACGTGGAAGCTTATAAACACACCAGAAATTTGTAAATTGTTTATTATTAATAAAATAAATGAATATATTTGATCAGAAAGAATAATTAACCAAGAAATAAAAAATACCCAATTTACACAGTTAAGCTGATTTTTTTAAATTGCTTGGTTAATTTTTCTTTTTGAACAAATATATTCATTTATTTTTGTAAATAATAAACATTTTATGTTTCTGGAGTCTTTGTATGCTTCTACAATACAAATGTTTTGCCTAGAAAGCGTATTTTCAAACGAATTTGTGAGTGATTATTGCTGCTCAGCCATTCGGAATATCGTAGTACTTTCTTAGTAGTACTTCTTTCTATGCTTGCCGGCCCGGTAGCCAAGATTGCTAAGGCAGTAGTGTCGTAGCGATCTCGGTCCGAAGGGTCGCAACTTCGAGTCTCACCTAGGGCATGGTTTGTGTTCGTCCTTTCACCCTTTGTCATCACCATATCGTTTCATCTTCATAGTTGCCATACTGTTATCTCCAATAGCGGTCGCTAATGACCTAGATATTGATGCGACCTTAAATACTCGAGTTTCGACGTTTCCTCCCCGGACACTTTGGAGGACGTGGAGGAGATTGTGTCGCCAAAGGAGGTAATGTGCGGGAATTAGATACGAAGCAGAAATGCCGGAGGTGGATGAGGAGGAGATGGAGGTGGAGGTGGAGGTGGAGGAGAAGGTGAAGGCGGAAAGGTCTGGGGAAACGAAGAATGCGAAGAGAAGTATAGAGAGATGGAAGGGAGGGTGGAAGAGGGGACAGAGATAGATGCGGATGTGGCGGCGGAAAGGGAGGATGGGATGGCGCAGGAATGCGATTCGAAGGAGAGATGATGGACTTGAGGAGGGGGCGTGGAGTTGGGAACAGATGGAATATGGGGAGGAGATGATGATTAGGAGGAGAGGGAGGAAAAGAAGATGGGTGGGACGGGGAAAAAGGTTGCGGAAGGGGTTGAGATGGAGAAGATGGAGAATACTGAGATCGAGAAGATGGAAGATGTGACGGAGATGTCGGCGGTGACGATTGTGGAGGAAGAGGATTGAGTGATTGATTGTTAGTGATTCCGGGCGCGCCAACTACTAAGTTCATTAGTCCCGTAAGTGTAGTGTATGTTTTTGAGGCGGAGGAGACGACGAAAACGGACACGGAGGTGGAGAAGTTGGAGAAGAGGGATGCACTGATGTAGTTGGAGTTGGAGGCGACGGAGGTAGTGGAAATGACAAAATATTCAAACGGAGAAGACAGAGGTTAAATGGGCGGAGAAGTTCTGATGCAGAGATTGAGATGGTATAGGCGAAGGAAACGACCAAAACGAAGTATAAGGAGAGGAGCTGGAGGCGGCAATGGAGGAGAGAGATGGAAGGAGGGAATGGAACAACCTGTGCGTTAAACATGTGATGTTTAAAATAATTTAATACACAAAAAACGTAGAATGATTTTACATAGCCGAGTGAATATTTGACCACACAACAATTGAAAATAAACATATATAACGCACTATTTAACTAAAGAAGGTATCATTCATTATTTTTGCTCACGTCAACATGCAAATTCCTCTTATTCATTTTTTGTGAGAATTGCAATATCCCACTTTAGCCTCAGTTACTAAGAATACAGTCCTAAAGGTATATGTTATATTTTTATATAACGTATTTATTATTAACTGTGAGGAATAAGGAAATATTTCAATCGATGTTAAACTCTTCCAATTAGATTACTCGATAAAAAATGAGAACTTCGCAACGTCTATCACTTGCGTTTTTATTTTTGTTTCCAGATAATGATGCTACTCAGAGGGATCAAGCGAAGGTGATGGTGGCAAGGAATGACTACCGGTAGGGAATCCGATTGCGTGCATATGATTACTGTTTTCGGCTATCCTTTCGTGCGCAAAACCCGGGCAACCGAAAGCAATCAGTGCACGATTTCAAGTTTCAAAACCTGCAATTCGCTCCGACCAGAACCAGGTATAAAAGTGTACAAAGCGAAAACAAAAGTTTCAAAAATATTTATAAATAATAAAATAAATTTTATGAACTTTTAACTAGCAAAAACCGAAAAACAAAATACATTTTATCTGATTCGATCGTCTTTTTCTGTTTCCTTACGTTTTTGTAGTATATTAAATGACTTATTATTATATTCAGTATAATAAAGCTTCCAGTAGTACATAAAATGGCTCTAATATAATACCATTAATCATTAAGGTATGCTCTTAGAAAATATATCAAAACGGTAAAGCTGCTGTCGGATAAGATAAAACGTACACCGCAGCCTCAGATTGGAAACGTTCTATCGGACTTCAAGCAAACCTACAGGTGAGCACGAAAAAGTTGGAAAGTGACTCATAAAGATAATTCATAATTTAAATAGAACTATGTCACTTCTGACAGTAAAGCGTTTCTACGTGTTAAAACATCATTATCGCCACAAATATCGGAGGGAATCTTGTCATTCTGTGGTTGCGATACTTTTATACCTTAAGGATATCTTCAAAGATCTTTTTCTCGCCGAATAAAACCTTTTTGTCCTCTGGCAGTGAATGTTGAGAAATATGAAATTTTAATTGTAATGTATATCCAAAAAAACAAAACTTTATTCGTAATGAATATTCAAAAATATTGAGTTTTACTCATAATAGATATTTAAAAGAATTAAATTTCTAAGACAATGGAGTTTTTAATTTCTACAAATTTTAAATGATTTAGTGTACCCTGTCAAATGTATATGAGTTATTAATATTGTCTTAAGCTCGTCAATTAACTGAGAGGAAAGCAACTACATATTTCCAAAACCGTAACATATTTTTATCAAGAAAACTCTAACAGTGCATTTAAAATAATGACAAAAAACATGCGGGATATTAATGTGTTGTAAAACGAATAAAAATCAATAGACTGCCGTACACTTTGCTAGAACCTATCTGCCTTTTAAAAGTTGTGTTATGGAATGGGAATGGAAGATTTTTTTTAAGTTTTAATTTTTAATGTTAAGATTTTTATCACACGAGAATGGAATAGTGACATCAGTTTTTATTTTCTCCTATATTTACTACTTAAGTAGAATAGGAAAATTTTACGAACTGTCGCAGTATTCATTTCATATTTTTGTCGCAACTGCGATTGGGACCGATTGAAATGAGCACGGAATCTTTAGATATTTAGGAATCTGTGAAGATTTCTTTAAATTAATGTGTAGTGATTATTACTCGTATATTGTAAAAGAAGTCATTATTATACTGTAAAACACATTACATAACTTTTTATTTGTAACCTGTACAATACACAATAATCATGATTGTTCTCGCCAAAAAGTTCTTTGTAATTGCTGTATTTTAGTCCTGTAAGTTGAAATACCTAAATAATCCTCCTCCTAAACTTGCCTCCTCCTTCCCGTGCGGGCGACACCCTCTCTTCGCCACTGAGTGTAGTACATGTAAGTGTGTGTGTGTGTGTGTGTAAGTAAGGGTGAGGATAGGTCAAGAAAGAGGAAGGAAAGTTCGCGCGCGGTTCATGGCCCGTCTATTAGGTTACTCCTCCGGCATTCGCCTGGTGTTGATAAGAGAAACCACGAAAAACTACCGATCAGAGCAGCCGATCTCTAGAATTCTCCTCCAGACAGCATCTGAATTCGAGTTAGCTGAAAAGCTAGTGTCGAAAATCCTGCCGCCGTCGGGACCCGAACTCTAGAGAGAAGGTCCGCTTGACATCAGTCGATCTCCTGTGCCACCTCAGCCGGTTTCAACGGATGATTTCCGTGGAATTCCATTGGTCGTATGCCAGGATTTCCGAATTGTTGCACACTAGTAAAGAAGGGTGAATAAGGCTCGCAGGTGTGGTGGGGTCGTTCTACAGGAATCACGCAGGAAAGTTGGAATTTCCCAGACGAAGAAATAATCGCACGCAGAATTTTTGCGCAATCCTCACATGAAACTTGGTATATTGCCTTCTACAAGTTTCGACGTCTCTTGTGATTCATCTGAAAGTCATCATCACTGATTCTAAGGACCCCCCGGCCCACATGTGTGCAACACATTTGAAACTCTTGCGACACTAGAGGTAGTGTCGAACTCATTCTGAGTGTTGCACGTAGACCAATTAATTTTAAATGAAGCTGTATTTTTTTATTGTTTTTATATCGCAGAATGCATATGAAGTTGCTCCATTTATCTATTTATTGCCCTTCAAATTCAGTACCCCCCCCCTCGACTATGGAAATATTGTAGTCCAAACTGCCAATTAGTGATTATTTACCTCCAATTCAAGTTCACTCAGACAATATAGGCCAAAGTCGCAATGCGAGATTTCACTAGTGCACAGTTCAACATTTTTTAAGATCGACAATAATTCATTATATTTATCGTAAATTTTATCTCATTAATATGCGGTAAAAAGTAGTATGAAATTTTGTATGCCGAAAAGTCACAAAAGTTCCTTAGGCTTCAAAAAATCTAGTACTTTAAAGCCGGTCTTATTTGTTAAAACGTAACTCCCTGCAAGAATGTTGAATTGTCTCGTTAGGAAACTAAGTTTTTATGATGAAATACACATACTTACATAAAAATTCATCTGTATAAGAGAAGAATAACGGCTCTTCCAAGAGATATCTGAATGAAATCGTTAAGAAAGAGGCGGGAAGATTCGGCACGAAGAGTTTCATAAGACATGCAATGAGGAATCGAAAAGCGAAAATGTGTGTTTAGAGGAAAACAATGAGAGAGAGGTAAGCGCGGGGTCATAGGGTCGAGATGCAATTCTGCAGATGGTGATGACGGAGTTCGGGGCCTCCAATCATAAAGACAAATGCAAAATCATAGGAAAATTGTAAGGCTTTGTTGGTGTGTGTGTGTGTGTGTGTGTGTGTGTGTGGAGGGGGAATGAAACGCGGAAGTGAAAGAAGTAATGAAAGCGATGAAATGGGAGAAAACGGAAGGACGAAAGGAATGAGAGGTTTGCCGAGGGTAGGAAAAAATTATATAAAAGGAAGTAATCTGTAGAGGATACACGGAAATGTGAAAAGAAAGGGAAGAGGTCAGAGGAAAAAGAAGCCAAAGTCGCCTAAGGTGAAGTCAAAGATGGCCAAGGTGAAGTTAAAGTCATCAAAGACTAAGTTATGTATGGCGAAGGTGAAGACAAAAGGGAAAGGCGAAGTAAAAGGCTAAAGCGAGAACTTTAGACGCTGAAGGTAAAGGCAGATTACGGAGGCGAAGTAGAAGATGTAGAAGGCGAAGTCAAAGATACGAAATCAAACATACGAATAAAGAAGGCGAAGTCAAAAATGCCGAAGGCGGATTCGAAGACGACGAAGGGGAAGTGAAAGATGCCGAAAGCACACCAAAGATTATGGCGGCGAAGTCAAAAATGCCGAAGATGAAGCCAAAAACGCCGAAGGCAAAGACAAAGATGCTGAAAGGGTAGACAAAGATGCTGAAGGCGAAGACAAAGATGCTGAAGGCGAAGACAAAGATGCTGAAGGTGAAGACAAAGATGCTGAAGGCGAAGACAAAGATGCTGAAGGCGAAGACAAATATGCTGAAGGCGAAGACAAATATGCTGAAGGCGAAGACAAATATGCTGAAGGCGAAGACAAATATGCTGAAGGCGAAGACAAATATGCTGAAGGCGAAGACAAAGATGCTGAAGGCGAAGACAAAGATGCTGAAGGCGAAGACAAAGATGCTGAAGGCGAAGACAAAGATGCTGAAGGCGAAGACAAAGATGCTGAAGGCGAAGACAAAGATGCTGAAGGCGAAGACAAAGATGCTGAAGGCGAAGACAAAGATGCTGAAGGCGAAGACAAAGATGCTGAAGGCGAAGACAAAGATGCTGAAGGCGAAGACAAAGATGCTGAAGGCGAAAACAAAGATGCTGAAGGTGAAGACAAAGATGCTGAAGGTGAAGACAAAGATGCTGAAGGTGAAGACAAAGATGCTGAAGGCGATGCTGAAGGCGAAGACAAAGATGCTGAAGGCGAAGACAAAGATGCTGAAGGTGCTGACGACAAAGATGCTGAAGGCGAAGACAAAGATGCTGAAGGTGACGACAAAGATGCTGAAGGCGAAGAAAAATATGCTGAAGGCGAAGACAAAGACGCCAAGGGCGAAGTCAAAGACGCCGAGTGTGAAGTTAAAGACGAAAGCGAAGTCAAAGACGAAGGCAAAGTCAACGACAACGAAGAAGACGTCAAAGGCTACGAAGGAGAAGTCAAAAATGACGAAGGCGAAGGCAGAGATGACGGTGAAGTCGAAGACCACGAAGGCGAAGTCGAAGATAACGAAGGCGAAGTCGAAGACAACGAAGGGAAAGTCAAAAATGACGAAGGCAAAGTCAAAGAATGAAGAAGTCGAAGACAACGAAGGAAAGGCAAAAATGACAAAGGCGAAGTCAGAGACGAAGGCGAAGTCAAAGATACCGAAGGTGAAGTCAATGATACCGGAGGTGAAGTCAAAGACAACGAAGGAGAAATCAAAGACAACGAAGGAGAAATCAAAAATGACGAAGGCTAAGTCAAAATTGACGAAGGCGAAATCAAAGACGAAGACGAAGTCGAATGCGAATTCAAAACTGCCGAAGGCGAAGTCGGAATGGACGAAGGCGTAAGGAAGGCGGAGCGGAGGCGTCGTCCGGGGGCGTCCCTCAAGTGACTCAGCGCGGGCGGCGGCGGCGGCGGGGTCGGCGCTTTCCTCCGCCGCCGCCGCCGTCGCGAGGCGGGGGAGGGAGGGGGGCGGCGGAGGCGTTTGGCTTCATATCCGCCCCGTGCGTCAGGCGGCAGGGCAGATACTTGGGCGCGCGCCGTCACCCAGCAGCGTTCACTCGGCCGGCGGCGTCTCACCGCATCGCACCTCGCCCGCTCTCGCGTCTTCCGCCTCGCACCATGCGGAGCTCGCTCGCCGCCGTCCTCCTCCTCGTCCTCGCCGTCCTCGCCGTCCTCGCCCGCGCCCGCGCCGCGCCGGTCGACGGCGAGCTGCGGCTGGACGACAGGTTCAACGCCAACGACTCGCTCGTCAACCGGCCCGTCATGTGCTCCGAGGAGGAGCGCTCGTGCCTCAGCCTGGGGCTGCTCTACCACCAGCCCACGGGCAAGTGCCTGCCCCTGGGGTACACCCGCAAGGCGTTCTACAGCGACTGCGTCTACGCCGCCAAGCCGTGCAGATTCGATGGAGGTAGGTGTTGGCTGGCGGTTTGTACTCTCCTGGCGCTTGTGGTTTTGGACGCACAATCGCCGTCGCCGGAGCACTCTCGTTATGGTCCATGCTATCGCACTCGTCCGTTTTCTTGGGTCTCACCCGCGTTCGAGTCCTCGCCTCTTTTTCATGCCCCCGACCTTTTTTGGCACTCGTCCATATTCTCGCCCTCGTCCATGCTTTCACCCTCGCACGTGCTTTCGCCCTCGTCCATGCTATGACCCTCGTCCATGTTTTCGCTCTCGTCCATGCTTTCGCCCTCGTCCATGCTATGACCAGGTCCATGTTTTCGCCCTCGTCCATGCTTTCGCTTTCGTCCATGCTCTCGCCCTCGTCCATGCTTTCGCCCTCGTCCATGCTATGACCCTCGTCCATGTTTTCGCCCTCGTCCATGCTTTCGCCCTCGTCCATGCTTTTGCCCTCGTCCATGCTATGACCCTCGTCCATGCTATGACCTTCGCCCATGCTATGACCCTCGTCCATGTTTTCGCCCTCGTCCAAGATCTCGCCCTCGTCCATGCTCTCACCTTCACGTTTTTACCCTTGCTCTCGCCTTCGTTCACTCGCTCGATCTCTCGCCCTCAATCACTACCTCTTCCACGTCCTGTACCATCCCCTTGCTGTCGCTGTCCAAACTTATATATTCGGTTTTCTTCTCTACCACATTCACGCTCACTCCTGCGCCCTCGTCCATATGGTCTCGCTCTCGCTTTCGCTGTCGCTCTTTCCCCCGTCCGCCGCTAACCTCTCAACCTCGCCCTGGTCGCCGACTCTCAGTCCTCAGCTTCGCCTTGGCCCTCACCCTGGTTTTCGTTCTCAACTGCACCAATGCCCGCTCTCATTCACATTCTTTCTCTCCCCCTATACACTCGTTGAGGATTTGAACCACACGCTGGCTCATGACCTATCCTTCTTACATGCCAGAACCCAGGCAAGTGACCCTTCTCCAAAATATCGCATTACGAAGCTCTGACATAAAGTGCATCATCTATTTATGCAAGCGTGTGACAAATTTGGCATTGTAATAAAACGTAGGGTTTTGTTGCCATCATTACCGACATTTTTATTAATAAGTTAACGAGCGTGGATTATATTAAAAATATTAACTTTTGCACAATCGACTCATAATAAAAAGTTTGTTATGTCGATAATCGGTGGTAATGTTTCGTCTGTTGTGAGATCTGCCATTGTGGTATGAATGTAATTGCCGCGGTATTTCAGAAATAGCAATAACCAATTTCTTTTGATTGGACCGCATTCCTGAGTGAGCAACGCGTTCAATGATTTCAAGGTTCGGAAGTTGTGTCACTGATATTTTTATTTACGATTTTTTTAACAAGTGCCGGTTCGTGTGCTCGAGGTAGTTAACGTGTGTATCGGTGAAACGTGTAGGGATTTAGTATCCCGCCGTGATGATAGATGTTTGTTCGTTGTTTTTGTGTGATGTATTGCAGAAGCCTTCGTTGTCTTTTTGATTCCATATCTAGGGAACCCATAAGAATGTTGGTGTTTAATATAAGGTGGAAAAAACTCCCCTTACAGTTTAAAATGTAACCAAATTACTCGTGAAATTGTAAATGTAACAGCAAGAACAAGACCATTTCTATAAAAAATATTTCAAATTGTTTGTTTAGGCCTCATGTCATTAGAAAATATTAAACATTTATGTAAATTCAATTTAGGATTTTCCATCTTAAACACTTTAAATATTTTATCATTCTATTAATTGCTAGTGCATTTTAAGAACTCAATTCCTGTATGTTTTAGTCATACGAAAGCTCGTGTTCCTTCTTAAGTAAATTCATTTTTTAAGTTTAAAGCAAGAGAATGGGAGATGTTCAGGAATACGTACAGAAGTCCAGGCTTAACCGTGCCAAATTGAGCCCGATGACTCTCACAGCCGAAAAAAACGACGTTACACAACCTTGCAAAATTTGAGAGGCTGCATTGCAGGTTGCACAATTTTTGCAATTGCTCGTGAGTAAGGCATATGTACAAACTCGCTTAAAATCAGTTCGCATCAGGTAGATATCCCCATATGCTCAATGCGTTCTTCAGCATTTAAAATATTTCATTATTAAGATAGAAATAACATGTTGTTGTTGTTGACAACATGGCCAGAAAAATCGAAAAAAATTGCAACATTAAACAGTTAATTTCCCTTAAAAGTATGGATAACAATTTTGACATTTTCGACATTATATTGCTAAAGTACTTCAGCAAAGGCAGAGGCATGTTTCGAACAGTAGTGCTACAACAGCACAAGCTTTTTCACATTGTTCACGTTTTTCGCAGTTCTCGGATTTTTTTACGTTATCAATTTTGAAAAAAATCAGACATATTTGAAAATATTTGAAATTCAGACGGATTCGAAAATTCACGAGAACGCCTTATTTTAAAAATTGTTTTTAGAAAAGATTTTATTTAAAAAATCTCTATCATCAATTTGGTAATATTGCAATCTTATTTTCTTGCAATTATTGAAAATACTGTGCGTTCACCGAAAATGGAACCAGTACTATTTTTATACCGTTATTTGATACATAGGAGAAAAAAAATTAAAACCGTGTATGAGAAAATAATTTTTTTTCAATTGTCTGTACTTCACGCAAAATTACGCGAAAAATATTCATATTTTCGATAAATTGTACATGACCTTATTTTAAGATCAGTCATAGATTCATTCAGAAAATATTTAATCCAGAAAAAATCTATATTCAATATTGCAGTTGTTTGAAGACACCGAAAAAATTACCTTTCTTAATTTTCAACAATTCAAAAGTTTCAGTGAAAATGAGAGCTGGAACATTTTAATCGTTTTCTACGCTATCGGAAAGCAAATATTCGTACAAAAATGTGAATTTATTTTGAGAAAATTTTGAAAATATTGACCCCCAAAAATCCAAATAACCGTGCCAAACTCGCAGGGCCTAGAGTTTCTTTTAATATGTCGAGGAAAATCAATTTGGGAGAAAATCATCAGAAATTCTGCATCAGGCACAAGTGTTGACCACAGGCACACGGACAGACTAACTGGCAGAGATGTTTGCCGCTAACCGATTGTTTGGCATCAACGACCCACAAAATATGGATTTTGACAACACAAAGTAATAGAAGTAATTTTCTGCAGAGACAAGATTTATCCACTTTTTCGTAACCAGGGCTCCATAAGGTCGAAAAATTGCCGATTTCTGCTTTGCTATTAAAATATTTTCTCTTCACTACTTACATTGAGCGACGAAAAAGTCCAAAACGCATTCCAATGGAATCGTTCCGCACGCTCTTCTAACAGACATCTCGTCGGGTCGTTACGAGGTCATTATCATGAGGTCGTAACATGTTATGTTTTCGTACTTGGAGGCAAGTTCTTTGACGGAAATGTCACATTCGTTCGACATCTCAGCAGCCATAACAGCACGTGTGACCAACGTCATCTCAGACGCGACGTAATGTTGACAAGTGGTTGGTTGACGCACCGGACGTGTTGCTCCGTAAGCCTGCGAGAGTAAACACACTCTCGTACTGGTGATTTACAAATAAGAGGCGCAAACTTCTAAAGATAGTTCGTCACAGGAAATGATCCAGAAATTGCCAAATGAAATTATTAAGAAGCCAAATAAGTCTCGTATTCACGGTATTGAATCCATTCTACTCCTATCGTAATCTGAAAATATTTTGTATTCCAACAAATAACGTATGCTAATTCTACAGGATTAAATCTCACCAATTTGTACTGCACACTCTAACATCTTACAACCCCACTCTTTCTCATGCTCTCAAGTGCCGGTCCCCTGCAAGTAATGTTGTTATTGTTATTGTAGGTATTGTTGTTATTATTGGTATTATTGTTATTGTTCTGGTTGTTCTTTTGCGAAATAGAAAAAAATACGCGAATAAAGCCTCTAAGGGTGCGCGTGTTTTGTCATTGTGTGTTCCTTTCAACCTTAGAAACCGGGCGCCTGTAAGCTACAAGTTTGTGCGACTTGTGCGTTGCTTTCCTTCTGAGTGATTACAAGCTGCTCTGCGTCTATTGCTTGTTGTCCCAGTGCATCTTCCTCCCTCAGGCTACGAGTCTGTGTGACTCGTGCGTTTCGAGTGATTAGAAGTGTATCTAAACCAGCAGTCCTTCTCCGCCCCAGGTGTCGGCCGCGTGCATGTTATGCGTCCGTATGACTCGTGCGTTTCGAGTGATTAGAAGTGTGCCTAACCCTTTGCTCTCTTCTCACCCCAAAGCGCAGGGCGCCTGTAGGCTACGAGTCTCATGTATTTCCAGTAATTAGAGGTACCTAAACCCGCTTTCCTCCCCCCCCCAGGTGTCGGCCGCGTGCATGCTATGCGCCTGTGTGACTCGTGCGTTTCGAGTGATTAGACGTGTACCTAAACCAGCAGTCCTTCTCCCCCCAGGTGTCGACCGCGTGAATGCTATGCGTCTGTGTGACTCGTGCGTTTCGAGTGATTAGAAGTGTGCCTAACCCTTTGCTCTCTTCTCACCCCAAAGCACAGGGCGCCTGCAGGCTACGAGTCTCGTGCATTTCCAGTAATTAGAGGTACCTAAACCCGCTTTCCTTCCCCCCCCCCAGGTGTCGGCCGCGTGCATGCTATGCGCCTGTGTGACTCGTGCGTTTCGAGTGATTAGACGTGTGCCTAACCTTGCGCTCTCTTCTTCCCCCAAGGCGCAGTCCGCCTGCAGGCTACGAGTCTCGTGCGTTTCGAGTGATTAAAAGTGTACCTAAATCCGCACTCCTTCACCCCCAAGTGTCGGCTGCGTGCATGTTACGATTCTGTGCGGCTCGTGAGTTTCGAGTGATTAGAAGTGTACCTAAACCAGCAGTCCTTCTCCGCCCCAGGTGTCGGCCGCGTGCATGCTATGCGCCTGTGTGACTCGTGCGTTTCGAGTGACTAGAAGCGCGCCTAACCCGGTCGTCCCTTTCTCGTGTCGGCAGGCGCCGGCCGCCTGCAAGCGGAGTGCCTGGCCCGCGCGGAGTGCAAGGCCGCGGGCAGCGCCGTGGGGCGGCCGCTGGCGTTCACGGGTCGCTGCGCGCGCCCGGGCGCCGCGTGCGCGTGCGACGGCCGACCGCCCTCGGGGCTGCACCTGTTCGGCGGCGCGCAGTGCGACTGCCCACCGCCGCCGCCGCCCGGCGACGCCAAGCGCCTCCGCCCCAAGCGGCGCCTGCTGCAGCCCACGGAGCCCGGCCGCTGCAACGTGCCCGACTTCTCCATCGACCTGCACGGCCCCGACGCGCCCACCGGCGGCGCCCCCGTGCGCGTGCGCTGCCCGCCGCAGCAGAGCAAGTGCGAGGCCGCGGGGCAGGTGAGCGGAGCGCCGCTTTAGGCTTAGGGCGCGTGCGCCTGTGGCCGTGCTTCCCGCATGCCCATTTCGCTTTTGTGGGGGCGTGTCTGCTTCCTCGTTCTTCCCTTTCTCTCTCCTCTGCTCACTCTTTCTCTCCCTCTTTCTCTCTTTCTCGCTCTTTCTCTCCCTCTCTCTCTTTCTCTCCCTCTCTCTCTTTCTCTCCCCTCTCTCTTTCTCTCCCCTCTCTCTTTCTCTCCCCTCTCTCTTTCTCTCCCCTCTCTCTTTCTCTCCCCTCTCTCTTTCTCTCCCCTCTCTCTTTCTCTCCCCTCTTTCTCTCCTCTCTTTCTCGCTCTTTCTCTCCCTCTCTCTCGTTCCTTCTCCCTCTTTCTCTTTTTCTCGCTTTCTCTTTTTCTCGCTCTTTCTCTCTCTCTCATTCTCTTCTTCATTCTATGTTTCTTTCCCTCTTCGTCTTCCCTCTCTCTCTTTCACACTTTTCTCGTCTCTTTATCTCTCTATATACATCTCTCTCCTGTAGCCGTTTAATTTTCCTAGATTTCATTCTAATTGCGGTGTAATTCGTAATTCTTAAATGATCATTTCCTATTTAGAGGATGGTGTCCTTATATTTAACACTAATCCAAGTTTATCTTCTATATTTTCATTTTTTGTACTCTCTCTCTCTCTCTCTCTCTCTCTCTCTCTCTCTCTGTCTGTCTGTCTGTATGTCTGTATGTCTGTATCTCATACACAGACACATACACACACACACACACACACATTTTCTCTCTGCCATAGTTGGTGGGTTTGTTGGGTTTACCTGCATCTCATTCTCATCCATTCTCTCATTCTCCATTTTTTCATTCCTGTTTTTATTCCGCATTTTCGGTTACTTACATACTCATTTCTTTTTCCATCCTTCTCCTTTGAGTTTCAACTTCTTTTTGATTATTTCTTTGTTCTTGTGCGCATCATTTTTATTTTTTCTATTTCCTGTATTTAAATATTATTTAATCTTATTTTTATATGTATTTAATATTATTATTTTATAGAATATTATAAGCACGCAATAAGTAATTTGTCAATGAGAAGATTGTTGATAAGTAATACGGTAGAATTCTAAACAGCTTTTACTTGCTTATGAAACGCTGTTCATTTCAATTATTGTTTAATCACTCACATCTTTCATATTTTTTATAACCTTACCAATCTTGTTCATAGCAATGACAACTCGAACACAACTCACCTGATCAATAAACATTTAAACCTAAAGTGAAATTAGAATGATATTCCAAGAGGAAGAGTTACTTCTTTTTATAGTTTTTCATCTTTCTTTTTGTCCCTTATTCGTTGGACCCCTTTGGACAATAATAAGTTACATTCCTCACGATATCCTTCCAGTTTGTGTCATACTTTGCGGCTAGCGTTAGCTTATATCTCGAAAAACCGTTCATGATGATCAGGGTCATGATCTGGCTTAAGGACAATGAGGAAAATACAGTACTCGAGAGTAAAGCAGGTAAATTGCGGTTTCTTACTGGTGACTAATCTTCTTTGAACCGCATTAATTTCACGTTTCTACTCTTTCCTTTCAGTAACGTACGGTACATTACATACGCAACACGCACATGCACGTAGGTGAATGAAATTACCTAGTATGAGGAAGTAGTTTTCGAAATAAATACGTGCGTACCTAATAAGAATATGTAAAACATGAGTCGCTATTAAAACGATTACACTTAGTAACACAATGTAACTCTAAAGCACGGAATATATAAAACAACTTATTCATAAAAGACGATAAATTTTCTTGGTTGCTCAATTTGTATTCAACTTATAAATGCATTATATGTTTATCGTTGATAATAAAATAAACAAGTTATGATTACAAATTCTTTATTAATTTAGACTCATCGGAATGCGCGGGATACCGATAATTTTCCTTCTCTTAACATTACAATAACCTCACACTGGCATGTTTTCTCAAAGACGAAATGTGGAACCGTTTCTACAGATAGGTTACAGCTCACACAATGAAATAATGAACCAATTTCAAGAAAACATTAACTTTCTGTGTTTATACTATAAAATCGGTTAATAAGAGCACAAGATCACATCTAAGGCACACTACCTTTTATTTAAAGCAGAAATCAGTAAATTTGGTTGAGTACAGAGCTCCAACTTCTTTCTATACGAATGAACTTGAAGTTTAAATATAAGGGTTTTGGCAGTTTTATAAATATCAAAGGTTTTGATAAAAATCGGAGCTATTTCTTACTTATAAATGCACTTCTTTCTATTCGAACAAAAAATCGAAGGAAAAAAATTAAGCCGCTTAAAAAAATTAAAATGATAGAGGGCTTCAAGTAAAATACCTCCCCCACAATTTAAACTATCATAACGACGACATAATAACCACATAACTACATCTTACTCATGATTTATTTATCAAGTTTCAGCTCAGATGCATCTAAACTGACATACTTTCATTCATCCCCACAGACATCCCGATTTCTTTGGAAACTATTGGGTATATCTCCCCTACATTCGCATTAATATTTTTAAAAAAATGTATTTTTGAGTCATTCAAATTCTGTATAAATTGGGAGATTCCTGATATCCCCTTGCAGACTGAATGAAGGAGTCTTCTATAACGGTTTTCTTGAATCAGAACGCCTCTTGATGAACAGCATTCCCGTTCCGCTTGCTGGTAGACATTCCTGGTCGATGACAATCACTTCTCACGAATTCTGTGATGCGGTTAGTCTCAGTTTAAATTGGACTCGTTTGAATAAGCCCCTCGCGCTTTGGCTGGATATTTTCAGACTGACAGAGTCAGACGATGCAGAAAGATACATTCTAGAAAACTTACAAGCAAATTTCACGAAAACTAAAATATATTAAGAAGAAACATGATAATAAATTCAATGAAATTATATCTACACATTATTCCTTAATACATATTTCATTTGCTGGGGATTGATGAATCATCATAGGTCGTTGATATGATACAAACTAATATTTCTTCCGTATTTATTTATAAAAAAATTTCAGATTTTCCAAATATCCTAATATTTAAGATTTATAAACTAAATAGTTTTATAACACACTACAGAACATTTTTTATTCTACAAGTTTACTGAAGAAATGTTCGTGGTTCAGTACATTTATTTGTTTAAAGATTTTCAATTAAATATAAGTTATAATTTCCTAAAAAAGGGAAATCGTTTTTATAAATAGTTTCATTCCATAATTACTACTAATACTTGGTATTTTTTGGTCCAACTATGGTTCTAGAGAAAATCCGTAGAGTATTTGAAACATAACTTTATGCTACGATGTAGACTTAATAGTTAATTTACTTGACTCAAAATATGATTTTGCATTAAACTTTAAATGTGGAGGAATGTGTGGATAGTAGATGTGACGAGTGCAAACACATGGAAATGTGTATCTCTTTTCTTCAAGCATGTATCTTTCAAGTGTTTAGCCGAGATAAGACATTTATCAGACCTTCCGTGTTCCACAGTCTTTTTCTGTTCTTCCACCTTGAAATTCCTGCGCATAAATAAACCTAAACGATTTTGCAGCAATCGTGGGCGGAATCGCGCGAGAATTATCAGCCACTTGCTTGCGCACTTCGTGATAACAAGAGTCCCACTGGGAACTTCAACGCGTGAAACGTAAAAATCCCTTTGGAAAATACGCTCGTCCCTATCGCAGCCGATGTCGCCGAAGTATCAGTTGTGACATTCATATACCGTTTACGCTCATTCATTGATTTCGCTATCGAACGTTTCACGATACCGGTTCTCGGCCAAACAAACTTACGATACTGCGAACAATCTATTACCGTTCGTGCTTACCTACAGGAATGTATTTATAGTACTTACATTTTAAAGACAATTATCGGCAATTGCTAGCGTAGTTATATTTCCGTTACTACACAAGCGCGTATTTTTGTAACTTTGGAAGAGACCCTTATATAAAAATAATATATAATAACTTATAAAAATAATATATAATAACTTATAAAAATAATATATAATAATAATAATTAGTATTTATGTTAATATTGCAAATAATGGTTGACTGTTCAAAGATTTGAATGCCTCAGTCGGGAATCGAATACGGATGTATCTTCAGTTGTTTTTCATGCTCTTTGCTCTCTACCGGAAGAACTAGGTTAGATTCTTAGCTGGGGCAGTCAATACTTTGAACAGTCTAACATCATTTGCAACATTACTTCAACTCATCAGCTATGAGGTCGCAAGTTAGCTGGCAATTGCGAAACTACAATCCGCCTGAAATCTGTGATAGAAAACGCATTTTCTCGGCACTGAAAAGAAAAAAAAATCATTCAACTCAACATTGTTAACGAAGATGATCCAATGGATCAGCTTCGTAGCTAGGTTGACACTGTCTGGAGGAGAACTGTTGAATAAACGGTTTAGCCGCTATCTGGAGGAGAGTTGTAGCGACCGACAGCTCTGATTGATAGTGTTCCGTGGTTTCTCCGATCAACACCAGGCGAATGCAGGAACAGTACCCTAAGAAACGGGCCAAGGACGATCTTTCCTTCCTCTTCCTTGGCCTATCCTCACCCTTTACTTTCACCTTCATCTACACATCACGCCTTCAACTACATCCACTACACTACCACATATGTCGGGAGACCGGTCGGGAGCTTAGAGCTTGTCCCGGCTGTGGCGGTGCCCCGCTGGTGGGAGATACCTGGTTGGGGGGAAACCCCGCAAACCGACGGGTAGGTCGGCGCCGGATCTCGCCGTCAAGCGACAGGAGATTACCGCCACCTCCCGCGAGGAAACATACTCTACAATTGCGGACAAAAGAACTTAGCAGATGAAGCGCCCGGAAACACTAAACAATTAATCAATCATTACATCGCTTATGACAGTAAATAACCTTAGTAGTTGAGGGGATCCAAATAAATAAATAAATAAATAAATAAATAAATAAATAAATAAATAAATAAATAAATAAATAAATAAATAAATAAATAAATAAATAAATAAATAAATAAATAAATAAATAAATAAATAAATAAATAAATAAATAAATAAAATTTAAAAAACAAGCAAAGAAACGAATAAAATTTCGCATGTTATTGGCATGTTATTTGCTTCGACTATGACCGTCCCGCCCCCCCCTCAGCAATCGGTCTAACGCAAGGCGACGCGTTGTCGTTGTTGTGTGGCAGGTGTGGCACGAGGGCGCGTGCTGGCCGCTGCTGGAGCAGGGGCCCTGCGACGACAACTTCATCCTGGCGTTCCCGTGGCGCCACCCGCACCGCTTCGCCGCCTGCGTGCGCAACCAGACGTGCCAGCAGCGCCGCCTCAAGTTCGCGGCCGACCCGCACAACTGCCACTCGGAGACGCTGTTCGGCGGCGGCGACGCCGACGGCGACGGCGGGCGCCTGCGCCGCGACGCCCACGGCCTGTGGCGCCTCAGCTTCCGCGGCCAGCACCCGCGCGCCGACACGCCGCTCTTCGTGTGCGGCGCCGCCGACGAGAAAGCGCAGCGTCGCGGCGGCAGGGAGCGGCTGCAGCTGCAACGCCAGCGGCGCACCCGCCGGAGGAGGGGGAAGAGCACGCAGGACACCCAGGGCAAGGGCAAGAAGCAACGCAAGGCGGCCACCACCAACTGCCCGCAGTAAGGTCGCCGGAGTAGAAAAGAGGATCAGCTCCTCAACTTGGGAAAGCAAAGAAAGTTATCAGCCTTTTCCTGCCTCCCTCCTTCTCTTTTCCTATACCTCCTATTCTACCTTCAGTTTCGAGCACTCTTTCCCCTTCCGCCTTTGACGATTAGTCCGCTCTTCAGCTTATTATCCATTTTTCTGATTTTCCCTTGCTTCCTTTTCGTTATTTACCCCGCCTGCAGAAAGAGAAGGAAGAACGCACAGGAGACCAAGGGCAAAGGCAAGGGCAAGGGAAAGGGCAGGAATAAGGCGAAGAATCAACGCAAGGCGACCACCACCAGCTGCCCGCAGTAAGGTCGCCGGATTAGAAAATAGGGTCAGCTCCTCAGCTGGGGAAAGGAGCGACAGTTATCAGCCTTTTCCTGCCTCTCTTCTTATTTTCCTTTCCTCTCCCTCCTATTCTCCCCTTCCGTTTTGAGCACTTCTTTCCCTTCCATATTTGACAATTATTCCTTTCTTTCGGTTTAAGGGATTTTTCTCTCTCCTTGTTTCTAATTCTCTCTTTTTCTTGGCTAAAGGGAGAAAATCGCATATTCAGCCTCTTCCTACCTTTCTTCTATTCTTTTCTTCTCACCCTTGTATTCTCCCTTTCATTTTGAACACTTCTACCCGTTCCAATTTCCTCTTTCACTATCATTCTATCATTTTCTCTCAGTTTTACTTTGGCGGCCTTTTCTTTCTTTCTTGCTTGCTTTTCATTCCATCCGCCAGATGCGTTCTAATGTCGCGTCGACAACGACCTCAATATTCATTAGAGCTCTCTTGTGTCCATGCCTCTCATTCCATCTAGTTTTATAACAATCCTTTTTTTCTTTCCTCTCTCATTCTGTTGCATGAGCGCCAAGGAATCAAGGCGGCAACTAACATGTAGGAGTCGGAGCTATTTAGAAAATATTGGAAAGTCGGCAGCTAGGCAGCAAAAGACTTGACCCATGCGCTTCCATCATCCATCTTCCATCTTCCATCAAGAATCTCTCTACCTATTCATCCAATTATCCATTTTCTATTTCTCTTTTCACTTTCTCTCTTTCTCCCAGTTTTTTTCACAGTATCTCAATATTTCCATTCATTTCTCCCTATGTCTTTATTTTTTTCACTGTTTCTTAATATCTCCTTCTTTCATTCTCTTCCTTTCTTTCACTTGTTCTCCTTCCACTCTCTGTCCTGTGTGTCCTACTCTGTGTGTCTGTTCTGTCACAATCTGTGTTCCCGCTTAGCCCATAACACACTGAGGTGCGGACACATAAACTGTATGGTGTGTGTTCAACAAAACCATTTCCTAGGAAGAGAAGGCAATTACATTTGGATTATGGGGCCAAGTAGTCTCTCCCCAAGAGGTGTCCGCCTCTTTGACTACGTTTCCTAACTTGCCGACCTGTAAATAGCAAACAGACTAGAGACAGAAGGGTATAACTATTAGAAAAAATATTTATTGCAAATTTTAAGAAGGCTTCATCACAACAACTAAAGTAGGTTTATGAAAGAAATCGTATGACACATTCAAACTTTGTAGAATTGAATTAGACAAACGACGCACAAAACCAAAAATTTTAATAATTGTACCATACTCTTCTCTTTCTAGTTTTCTTAGCACATAGGAGAGAACTCTGATGATCAGACAAGTGAAAATCGGGATAAGTGAAAATTCAGATATGTAGTTTCCTTGAATTCGTTTTTTCTCAGCTAAATGAAATTCAAAGAAATAGGTAAACTTTTTCTGCTCAGAAGGCATCTACCACGCTAAATTAATACTGATTACACTATTTATTTGATTCAGAACTGACGAAGACCCTATTTATTGAAGTTTTCCGAGAATTTGAAATTTCACTTATCTCCTTTGTGATAAACATATTTGGAATTCCCATACGTCAGTGCACAGACATACGACGTATTGGGAATTCTTCGCACTGTTGTTGTATTTATTAGCACCATTAAGACTGATTCGTAGTCGCAGAATGATTATTTATTATATTTATTAAAGTGTGATGTAAGCAGTAAATGTATTAATGCCGTATGTGATTGAATAATTGTAACAAAACATCAATGTTCTCAGGTACACTTGTCCTTCAGTACTTAAAATTGACATTTTAAATGTAAGTTTAAATATAAACTTTTATTGGATGATAGTTATTCGAATGAAGAACTAATAGAATTGCAATTGCAATTATCATAAAACGGCTATTTTGGAATATGTGTATAGATTTGTGATGTGAGGATATTTATTTTTAAAATGTAGAACAAAAAATATAATTTATTTTCATGTCAAAAAGATAGTACCGTGGTAGCTCACACTTATTGAGAATTAGTTATGTTTTAATGTAAATCTGTTTTAAGTATTTAGTTTACATGTCCTTGTTTATTTATTCTTTACTAAAGGAATAAATTGTCCTTTATTCAAAACAATGTTTATTGAACTGCACAAAATTATGATAAAAATATTGACAATAAGAATAATGTCTCATTGAATCGGTAGAAAATTAGTGGTAATAAAATAGAAAAAATACTGTTCATTATACAGACTATCAGGTTCTAGTAATTATTTTAGGCGTAGCCAATAAGGGATGTCAAGTACTTTTTACTGATTCTTTTCATGTACAGAGTCATTACACATACTTAACGTTCTTCCATGAGTGAGATAAACTTTTAGAAAATAAATATATAATTTATATTGATATTTTATCTGTGATGCAAAATATACTAAAAATAAACAAATTTCTTATTATATTTGAGAGCTTTTTATAATTATCCTTATGTCCCATGATATACTCCCTACTCATACTCTTAGGTCAGTACAGTTTCTTACATTTTAAAAACAAAATGAGTAACAGTGTTCCGAAGTTCACTAGGGGTGCTAGAAAATGTTAAATACTTTCTCGTACTAGTCAGTTTCCGTTTGTATTGGGTCGCGGTTTCCTTTTCCATAATAATAAGTGTTAGGGGAGAGGACAAGTCAAAGAAGTAAAGATCGCGTGCGGTCCGTGGTCTGTTTGTTAGGATTCAGCTCCGGCATTCACCTTGAATTGATTGAAGAAACCACGGAAAACTATCAAACAGATCTGCCGGTCGATAGAATTCTCCTCCAGACAGCGGCTCCATTCGACCTATCTGTCTAGTGTCGAAAATGTGCCACCGTCGGGACTCTAACACTAGGGCCTCGCGGTAAGAGTCACTGCATAGGCAATGGAGCGATAAAAAAGTTCATCAGAAATTAAACGAGACAAGGGACGCAATGATGTACTGGGAATTACTGAACATGGATAATATCTATGACAGATACTAAAAAATATGATATTTCAAAATGGCAAAGGTCAAAACTTGTATGAGATATGTTGAATACATTTTAATAGTAAAATTTCATTTTTGATACAGCACCGTTTTCTCTTGAATAATGTTTTTAATATAAAACTTGCGGTTCTAAACAGCGCATAGTTTCTCGCCCTTCGTAATTCTTACCTAATACTATTTATTCTGCAATTTCTCTCGGAATTAACATATTGCAGTGATCATATTTTGTGAAACTCAAATTTTCGAAAAACTGTAAATGACTATTTAGAAATATATTTTTAAGGAACAGATTTTATTAAGGGAAAAATCTCTATCTTTAATATTTTAGTTGTAGGAAGACGGCGAAAAAAGTTTGAAATTTTGCAATTTTCGAAAAATCAGGGTTTTCAACGAACATGAGACCTGCATCATTCTCTTCAACGACCGTCACACTATCCAATAAGAAAGTTTAATCAAAAATGTTGATGACTTTTTTAAATTTTCTAAATATCCCAGGAGTTTCATGTAAAGTAGCCCCCAAAATTGAAGTATCGATTTAAAATTCAAGGGGCCGCGATATCAGCTATATCGATCAGAGAATGTCAATTTTGGAGAAAATCAGCTGAACTCCGAAAATCTTGTTCACAGACTGACGGACAGACGTTTTGCTGTCAATAGATTTTTCAGTATCAAGAACCCACAAAACATGGATTCGGACAACACCACGTGTTAGAGGATGTTTTTTTATAAATGTAGTCACTGGATTTATCCACGTTCGTTACCAAGACCCTAAATTAAGAATTTTTCTGCCTAAATTTCGCCGTTTTGCGCACAACATTTCATAACTCTGTCTCTACTGCGTAAGCGACAGCGAGAAAGTATAAAGAAGCCAACTGAGCCAGTAGAAAGTATATGTATTAAATGATATTTAAACATCAGTTAAATATATTATCATTAATATACACATTATAGCCGTAATAATTATAGGCTAGAGTGACTTATGGCGACTCCCTTTCAACAAAATTTTAATGACAGATTTACACTACGTAAGTAGAAAGTAAGAGTTGTAGTTAGTATTAAATCATTGATGCTTTATATTCATTAAAAAGATCTCATAGTTCGAAGTAGCGAGGAGGATAAGGGGATATCGAATTTGAAGCTGGCAATTAGTCATCGGCATATTGGATGTGAATCGCCAATGATGTCCTCAGATTATAGGCTTTATTCGTAAGCGAGGAATCCAGATTTAAACCGAAGAGGTTGAATCGACCGAGATATTGTCGCTGTGCACTTGAAGAGGACAAGAGGTAGTCAAATAGTGTTCATGCATGACACATTCTCTCGTTTACCTTTATCGGAAACAGTTGCCGAAGTGCAACTTCGAAACAGGGAAGGATTCCCAACACCGGGACGTGATGCCACTTTTTCGCTACAGCTGAGGAGAGGTGTGGCAAGATAGGGAGTTCGCTAGATAACGAGAAGGAAATCCCGTCACCAGACTCACTATCTGGTGAGCCAGGCCACCTAATGACCCACATTTGGAAATATTTCAGACCAGGTAAATTGTTTGCAGATTGTGGGATTCTAGGTATGAGACCACAGTGAATTCGGTTTCGATTCCAACTATCCAGCTGCGGTGAACCATATCACAGCACGTTTTTGCTGTCCACTTCCTTGCTCTTATAAATAACTATCTGTAGAATTTAACAAATCATACAATACTTAAAAATAGGGGCGGATTTTAATGATATGTAATTTTTTCTTTTCATTTTAAAAAATGCTGTTTCGTTCAGAAATTAATTTTATGTTGTGACAAAAGGAAGTGTCCCATTTTTGTGTATCATTGTTGTGTATTTGTCGTTGATTTCGACTAATGAAGCCTTTTTAACCTTTCCCGTCATCTTTTGCTTATTTCATCTATTTTAATATTTTTTAATGGTACTTGCTTCAAATGATATTTACCAGATGCAACAAAAGTTCTCCACAGAATTCCGGAGTAGCCTATCGGATTGTATGTACAAGTAATCTAAGGTTCCTGTGATGCTTATCGGTTCGGCCGATTTCGGGATAACTAAAGACAGATTTGCGTTAAAGAATATTCCAAACCAAAAGTTTAGTTCACTTGAATGCATAGAAGAATTTGCAATGACATCAGTAACGTATCCAACCGCCTGAGATGTTCATCCGAACTGGTTTGGATGACAGTTTTTACGACTTTTTCTTTGGTTTTAGACCATTTTAAAAATATTTTTGGCCATGTTTTAAGTCATTAAAATCCACCCCTAATTATAACCAATGAAAAAAATTGTTCATTAAAAATCACGTGTGTAACACAATGCTGGTCGTACAATGTATACATACTCGCTAATCTTTGCATTTAAAAACAGCCGATCTTGGAGCGTTAAAATCTTGCAAACTTCGTTTCGGTGACTATTACTACTTGATGCAAGGATACACTTCTGTCGTGCATAACCTCACTCTCTTACGATTGTTCGCGCTAATGTGGATATGTCCACTACATTCCATAGATCTATCACTACTTGCAAAACAAAACTACGAAAACATACTAAAACTCCATTGTATTTGCTTTTAAAAACAGATAATAAATAAACGACGGAAAATAACGTTCATTCTATTAATATTAATATATTTTTAAAATTGAGAGTTTTACGGTAAAAGCAGTTCATAACGGGCAAGAGATAACACATTAAAGAGCTCAATTCCATCTAAAGAATAAGTCGCATAATTTGGTATAGTAAAAAACTAAAAAAATTCTTTCTAGACAATTACTCTTAATGTTTTAAGTATAGAGAAGATGATCGGATTTTGAGAACTTGGTCATCATCCTGTTCAAATTGTACGATAATAATTAACAAACACTATGAAATTATATAAGTACATTACAGAACGATCAAGAGTGGAAAAAATTTTCCTGCCTAAAAGAATAGACCTCTAGATATTTCTTCAAAAACAAAAAATTATTTTGTGTTTAGAAAATTTGCGGTTTAATGTAATCTTCACCAATCACGTAATATTTTCAACTTAAAATTGTATTTATTAATGTTCCTTTTATGGCAATAATCCAAACGAGTGAATAAAGTGGGGTACAATTGCATGAGTGGTATTTTCAAGGAAACGAGTGACTACAGGAACGAGTTTCCTTATTTACTGCGAGTGCAATTTTACCCCTTGATCCATGTGTTGCGATCAATACTTTTTCGTTCAAAGACAAGAGTAATTTACAAGTAAATTTTGGGAAATTGAAGACCTCAGCCATTCAAAGCATTTATTTCACGTCATCACACTGATTTTGACAATTTTAGTGGGCATTATGATCACCATAGTGACTTAGATGATAAAGAAACGTTTGAAATGGAAGTTATTGAAGATATATCGTATGAAATATTACAAACGGACAAAGTAATGAAAACATTACTTTCCACGAAAAGTAAAGACATGTCTTAAAGATAATACAACATGTGTTCTGATAAGCTAAAAAAACCCCGGGTTTATTTTGAATGGGAAAAACGGCATCAAGCGTTAGAAATACAATGTAAATGTATGCAGATAAGACACTCGCAAGCGAGGAATGTACGTTGTTAGGACGACTAATAAACAAGTCACAGTACAACTCGCGCAACTTTTCTTGAACGATGGATTGAGGAAAAACGAGCGGAGTGGGGGTATTAGTTACAAAGTCGGCCACTAGAGTATTTACAGTAGCGCCAAATTCTGAAAAATCAAAGTCAAGCTGCTACGTGTGCGGCCAGGTCATCGCTCTGGGTAGTCAACAACAGGGGACACTACATAGGAGTTTTAGGTGCCTCCCTTCAAGTACTACTTCAGACATTCTTCAGACAATGGTAATAAAGCTGAACAGACGTTCTCGCCTATGAAAGCAACTAGCATTGACTACCTTCTGTTTCGCGCCAACGAAGTTTTAATGCTTGGAATATTGTCATCAGTGTTCGCTGCTAACTTTTGCCTTCAACTGTTTATTGCTCAAGGGAGGGGGAAGCAAGGTCATCGTTCAAGAAATGTTGCGCGAGTAGTATTGCATGCTTGATGTCAGAGCGCTATACATTTGGGAAACACGGTTGTGAGGACATTTTGTGCAGGATGTGTGAAGATGGCATTGGAAGCCGTGATTCTGTAGAAATATTAAATTGATCACTATATTGCTAGTCGCTAAACAGAACGCATGGAAGCAAACGGTACGGTAGGAATATTTTTTTTGTTATTTAAGGTCGCATCAACATCTAGGTCACCAGCGACCACTGTGTTCACAGTGAAGATCAAACCATATGGTGATGTTAAGGGGTGAAAGGGCGAACACAAATCAACCATGCCCGAGGCGGGAGTCGAACTCGCGATCCTTTGGTCCGAGATTGCTGCAACACAACTACCTTAGCGATCGGTACAAATCTTATTTCAGTTGAATTTGGGGTATCAACTCAATGATAGGGAAGCAGATAACTTATAATTAATTTTGACAGCTTTGTATTGTATGAAGTAAGAAGGCCAAGGTATCATTCTAGTTTGAGATATAGTTTGTATTCCGATTAAGCCCATGAAATTTCATCGGAACCGTATGGAACTTTAATTATTGTTCGTAAGAAACTTAATTAAGTCAGTAATAAGATCAATATAACTTTTAACATTATCGTAATAAATGTTAGTCTTATTATTTTGAAAAGAAAAAGGCTGATAATTTGTAGTTAGTTGCCATCAAATCAATAATTGGTTTTAATCAACAGAACTTTCAGGAATTGTAATTCTGTATAAAATTGCACGTCCACATACGATATGTAAGGGGTAATATGTTGTACGTCGAAACTCATAGTCAAATTTAAAAGTAGAATCAAGATAATGATTTTGAGTGTTGAGAGAATTTATGAGTATCGCAGAGTAAATAGAATAAATAATAACATTGATAAAACCAGGGAGATTAACCCCTTTCGGAATAGTTATAAAATTTTTTTAAATATATTATCAAGATTTAGTAATATTAATATGAATCAGTGGGGGAGTTCCAACAAATATATTTCACAATAGTAGTGAACGATTCACTTGTGATTCGGAAAACGTTTGGTGATTACTTTTCAGAACGGGTATATACAACTGACGTCTATACAATATTTTACATTAGTAAAGTACTAAGACCAACATTTTTACATGAAATACATTTAATTTATTCGTGTTACATAATTTACGTTGTCCCATTTGTCAGAAAGTATCAAATCAACAAGCTTATGGCCAAACTTACCTTTTCTGAAGACAGGGCTTTTGAAGGAGAATACGATATTTCAAACTACAACAATTTAATTAATGTTGTAAGAAAATAAAGAATGTTTGCTAGAAAAACGCTCTCTCTGAGCCGAGTCACATTTTAATTGATGAAATAAACATTTCTAAGCAATGTAAGGCATCTTCCGAGTCAAGATAATTGGTGCCAAGCATGGGTGGACTATAATATTAAAATTCAAGTAGTTGTACTGTGTACATTAATATGCTTTAAGGAGGGAGAATAATAATTATTTGAATATAATTTTTATATCCAATCATTGTTTATTGTTGAGGTACTTAATCTGTGATGTACATATTTTGTGTTCCATGGTCCAGGAGGAATACCTCATTAGCCCCTGTGTTATAATGTTTTAATTACACGATTTTTATATTTTTTCTGAGTTTTTATTGGTAGTTGTGGAGTTTTAATTAAACGCGTGCAATTAATGTAGAGGTAATCAACGATTGTTCATGAAATAAATGGGTATATTTAATTTACGAACTGAAAAATTTGTTAAATTTAGATTAAACGACTTTCAGACGTTCTTGGAATAACTCCATCTGTTACGTAAAACTGCAATAAATTTACATATGAGACCTTCTGTCTAAACTACCTGACAGATTTTGTTAATTGAAAACTACAAAAGACTTATGAGGATATGTCAACAAATGAAAGGGACTGATTTAGGTGTCCTCTTCTTGATAAACAACTTGGGTATTTCCTTGTTTGTGACGTATAGCTATTTTTCGTCCATGGCATAATGCAGTTCGAAAGCAAGTCATATAGGTGGAGATCCCAACACGATTACCGACTTCTTACGGCAATCACAACACATGATTAATCGTTCGCAACCTGCTCTGTACAAAAGCAGCCTGTAAGTGAGATGTTTACACGAGGCGAGAATCTGCGGCGTGAAAGAGCGCTATAGAACGTTTCCACGAAAAGAACGAATCATTTACGATCGGACGACAAAAGAGGAAAGAGAGAAGCCCCGTCAGTGAGTCATTGCATCGGGGAGTGGTAGAAAGCCCACATCGTGAGGGGAGCCAGCGTCTTATAAAGGATGCAACTTTGGGCACGACACAAAGATGTTAACGCGCCACTCACGTTTCGGAAATTCCTCAGCTTCTAAAGCGTCACGTGATGTAGTGGCCAGAACGTTCACCGTCCATCTCCGGCTCAAATCCCGGTCAACTCATATGATTGATTGTGTTTCCGGGCGCGTCAACAGCTTTGGTCATTAGTCCCATTAGTGTAGTGCATTTTTTTTCTCGGGAGATAGCGGTGATTTTCCCCCGCTGGATGTTTATATAGCAGATCTGAGCTTATTTTCAATGACCACGTAACTACGAGTATATTATAAAGTTTTGCAAACATACTTCATGACATCAGAAATTCGAAAATAACTACTGCAGGACTATTTAAGGAGTCTTGTTTGATAACGCGGTGACGTTGTAGAGCGCGCGTCAGAATGATAAGAAGTATTGATTCCTGAATACGTGGGTTTTTAACAAATTGACGGCATTAGATATCCCAATCAAGTTTATATATATGATTCAACCTGCAGCAGCAAAAGCCGTCTATGTATTGGGCGCCACATTAAAGTAGCTGTGTACCCGAGAAAAAAAACCTACAATTTTTGGTCTATTTGATTTCTTCATGCTTTTAGAGATCAGATATTTTTTCAATTTATAAATATTTTTCAGTTAAAATGTAGGTTTTTACTTCAAATATCATAACACTTCAAATTGATATATTTTTGATCTTTTTAAAAATTAATCACAATTGAATATTCTAGTGAATGAATCAGAGTGGTGAAGATAATGTGAAAACTAGAGTCAGAAATGTGTTGGTTTGTTTTTCAGAAAAAATTGTTTAAAAATTTATTTTGGACATTTACGTTTATAAAACAAACTTTTAGTGGCAGATTACGTATTCTAATTTATTCATTAGTGCATATCGTGAGCTACATGCGCAATAATAATTATATTAATATTTTTAATAGTTTTTGATTTAGGATGTTTGAAGGGTATGAATGTGCTGAAAATTCCCATTTCTGGAAAATGCATCTGACGTTTATTTACTAAAGGCTTGACAGATGACACTCGCTTCTAAAGAAATTATTTTCTCAAAAATTAAGAATCGTAGCAAGATACGGTTTGAAGCATTTAAATGAGATCAAAACAGAGCATACGACCCAATAACAATTGAAAAATAAGAAATGTTCTCGATTTTTCATCACTCTTGGAGAGACAACTACTTTAAAACTACAAACAAATAAATCTTTCAGCATTAGTGCATGAAAACTAGTACACACCTTAATTTTTATGATAGGAAAGTGCACGCTTACGTCAAAATACTTTGCCGTTCAGGTAACACAAGTTTGTCATGGATATATGAAACAACTAGGAATTGCAAAACTAAACAGGAACTCACGGAGGACATTAATCAATTTTTCATTTCTAGTGATACCTTTTGCGTCAACGGCTAAGGTAATTAGTCCCGTACGTGTAGTGGATGTTTTTGCTCGGGAGTTGGTGACGATCTTGCCTCGTTGAATGGCGAGTTCCGGCACCGTCCTACCATTTCCGCGGGGGAAGATCACCGCCACCTCCCGATGAGAAAACATGCACTTCACTTACGGGACTAATGACCAAAGCGGGACTTATCTTTTCAGTTGACGCGCTAGGAATCACTAGTAATCAATCAATCAAACCATGTCCAAATGAAACACTGTCCATGGACTGTTCAATTTCTTTGAAACGCACATCTTGGCCTTCAAACAAGGGAGAACACTGATATACTTCGTAAAAAATAAAATGTGTTAGATAACATATGCTTCTTGTAATATGTGAAATTTAAGGCACGATCATAGATGTGTCACACACAGGTAAAGCAATATACGAAGAATTTCCTGCTGACTTTATGAACTAGGGAGAAAGAACAATGCATTTGGGGGACAAGTATCTGTACACAATTTGATTGTGTACTGTAATTGGATAGTCGCTTGCATTACATTGTCAGCTGTAAACATGTTAATTAACGCCGAATACACTGCGGTGGCGTTAATGTAAACATGTCGATTTTGGACCGAAATAGGGGCTAATTAGTGGGACAAATGTGGGCACGCGAAAGAGAGAAACAAGAGAGGCCTTATATTTACGTTAATTATAACAGCGCTAACACCATTCCAGGATGCTGAAACATATGAATAAGTTACTACTGCATTCTTACATTTGTAGTTTCGAGTAGAGGCTTCTAATATAACAATGTTGTGAAATGTGGTAATTTATTCTATGTTGTTTGTTACCCTTGGGCCAGAAAAAATATCGAGAAGAAAAATGACAAGCCGGAAACCTTTCAATGGTAAAGCCTATGAGTGAACAAAAACAACACCATACATAATATAATAAAGCATTTTGTTTTCTAATCTGCTAATAATTATTAAAAATGATGTCTCTGCTCACAACAGGCTCTCACAAGAAACCAAGATTACAGCCATTCAAATTCTCATCTTATCCTCCATAAAATGAAGTTCATTTGAAGTTTTTCTCTACAAACCACTGTTTTGGCCTCATTAATTTTGCAAGATAATTTTATGCTGACAAATCTCCTGGCAAGACGACAAAAATATTGCCACACGAATTGCATTATTGAAAAGAGAAGATGAAAAGTCGTAATAATTATTACGTTCACATTCACAGCTGTTATGTGCGTTATTATGCTCAATGAGAAATTTTCAGTTTTCATATTTGCATTTTCACATTCCTATTTGTGATACTCTTCTTTGGCACAACTAAACAACTTTTACTGTTGTTTTTTCGAAAATATACAGCTTTCTTGTTACAGCGTTACATTTAAAACCACAACTTTCTAATGAAAGAAATTACTGTCATCACTACCATCTGATTAGTATTGTGACATACCAGATTGTCACCAATATGAAATTCAGCGAATTTCATTAAAAATATCACTTTATTAACAAAAAGACGCTGGTTGCCATGGTACCGGAGGGCAACATATACAAACAATGCTCATAAGTTCAAAAGCGGACGATAAGTAGCATTCGTGGTTTCGCCTACGAAAAAAGATAAACTTAAGAGATGCTTAGCGACACGAATGAGAAAATTCCATTCTAATATACCGGAAGTGTCATTGGAATGTGAAAAAGTGAGTTATTGGTCAAAAATAATTACGTAGATGACGCCGCGAGGTAGATCGCATAATTTTGTTTTAAACAAGAGAGTAAAAGATGAAGAAAGTTGACATGTTGAAGAAGGATACATTCGAGCTCACGACACGATAGCCATAGGATCAGGGTATATAGCAGTTTATTTAAACATATAAAATTTATGCGAGTTCGGACGTAGTAATTTGTCGTTGTTAGTATTCAAAAGATAGAACTCAGAAATTGTTTTATACGAAGGGAACAGTGAATGCCAAAAGTGGGACTTATACATTTTATTAAGCGGACAATGATAATTAAGATTTTGATTAGGTAATGAACAATAAGGAGTATTAGAACTTGTAGCAATTCAAGCAGGTGAAAGGGGATGGAAAGCCAATGTATAAACAGTGTACATAGTGGTTTATGAGAAGAAACGACAAGATACGGATTTGGTAGGTAGCAAGAAAGAAGATTGGACGAGGCCCATTGCTGAAATCTACGGGGACACGTCCTTTACCAGGACAGCGCCCTAGATTTTCATGGATGACAGGTTCTATAGCGCTAGAGTAAAGGTCATGACCAAAAAGAAAGTTATACTTTATTTTAAAAGAAGTTACTAAAATTTATAAATAAATTTGTTATTTTCTATTGATGAAAGCTGATTATCATTTGCCGTCACGTGGAATTCAGTAGGATATCTAAATTTTGCATTTCAGATTCCAGGCTTTCTCGTATTGGGGGAGGGGCGAATTAAGTAATCGTAAGTGTTGAGGATTATTTCGGTAAAGAACCCGCCGACTGAGTCAGCAACGAAATTATAATTAAATATAATTTGGGAGCTTATTCTCGTAACCATTTCCTGGCGCCCATATATTTATTAGAAATTTCGAAACAGGTTACAGGAATTTAATGCAGCAAGACGGGTATAAGGAAGGGTATATTTCAGTATGTTTGAAATGAAGATTCGTTGCCGTTGTGCATACGTTACTGTTTGACATCCGTGGGCGACGAGATATTCGTATTTCTAGTCGGTCGTGGTGTCCTTGCCTAGTGGACCGCTCTTAAGGGGTAAACTTAAAACTTTAAAAATTTCTATTTTTGAAAACATTTTTTCCTGTGCATTAATTATTCAGGAATATTTTGGTGCAAAAAATATTTCAATATCTGCAATAGTTTTTGAGTTATGATGTGAAAGGTTTGTCGATGCATCGTGAACCTATTAGAGTAGAAAGGTAAGCAAAACTCATGAATCAAACTTCGTCCCATGTTTTCCAGAATTTCCGTTTCCAGGATCCATTTCCCTTATAACTCAAAAACTAATGATGTTAAAGCTATGAAATTTTTAGAATGCATTTAACCAAGCATTATCTACAAACCATGCTAAACAATATACTTTAGATTTTAAAAAGTTGTGATAAAACTGAACACAAACTACTGAACTTTATAAACTGAAAACACCATTAATAATCAATATATTAATTTTGCATTCAAATTGAAAATATTATTTATCCAGAGATCTAAATGAAAGAGCGTGTTTTTGTACTCGTACGTATTGCCAACAAATTAAAAGAATTTTTTAAAAATCTTCAAAATTATTTGAGTTACTAGGGAAATAGTAAGTCATTAAAGTAAGGCATGAAAAACTGGTTGAATTTTAATTAAAGAAAAAGGTTTTACAGTTAAAAGCGTATTTTTTCTTACAGAAGAAAGATCTTTCTGTGTGTGAGTTCATTTTCACTGTTGTGGAGTATGATTTTAATGGAGAAAAAAGTGGAAAAATAATAAAAATATAACTGTTGTAAGCTGTATCTTCCTCCTTAAATGTTTTAAAAGCGTCTTTTGGATGGCGACTCTACCATAAGTAGTTGCACCATGGTGGATGTGGCAACTGAAACCTCAGACTGCGCGGTTTTAGCAAATCGACATAGGCGCCTCAGACAAAAACACGGAGTAGAGGAGGAAGTGCGACACTTCCGTGACTAAATCTGGCTTTACCTTGCAGCACAAAAGTTTCATGACTTATGAAACAGCTTACGTAGCTAAAGATAAAGATTGGGCAACGTCAGCTCGCATATCTGAAAGTACGATTCCTAAAACGCCCTCGAAATGTGCTTTTCTTTCAACCCGAGCGAAGTCGAAAGGGAACCTTTGGGCTAAGACTTTGTTATTTCTCTTGTAAAATGTTTTTAAAGTCTAAGTCGCTTTCTGCTGGAGAAAAAAATCTCTTTTCAGCCACGAATTTCGTTACGATCCGAGCGTGTTGTAGATGAGGGGGAAGCATCTTATTATTTTGGAATCAAGTAACGAACGGAGGTTTCATGAAGAGAGTGAGAAAATTTTGCACATGTAATAATTTATTCAACGTTATATCAATAACAGAATCATTTTCAATGCTAGTAATCTGAAATAGTCGCCTTTATTTTCCTTCCAGAGAAAACATTCCAATGATGTTATTTTTTATTCCAATGCATTAAAATATGCGAATTCCAACGAGAAAGACCCAAACTTGTGTGATAACATCATGGAAGTATTATTACTTCTACTGTAGTTTTCTTTGCAGGCAGTGTATGAGTATACCTCTTTAATTTACAACTCTTTTCTCCGTTCTCACTACCTTGTACTAAGTATATCATTTACTATACGTGGCATAACAGTATGTACTGAATCAAACCAGAATCAATAAACACTTTCTGGATTAATGGCATACATAGATTGGTAATTATATTGCCGATAGACTATTAGGCTGAATCAATTTTGTTATCATGCAGTGACTAATTGATCTATTGTTCCTATCATTTGTGACTTCTATCACATAATGACCAAGCAACTCTACTCCAATTAATGCGATAAACAATGTTTCTTTCTAATATTGACTTTACTATGATAAAACCTATAATTTATCACCAAAGATAAAATCTGGGTGACAGACAACACATTTCATCTCTGAGAAATAATATGTTGGAACAGGAACTGAAAAAATCGTTCAGACACATTGATAAAATTTAGAGGTTACATTTTAAATACTCATTTTAATCTGTTAAAAATACATCTATTTCTATAAAAGCATTTGTGTGACATAGAAAACTTTCAATGTTCCTCTGGTTCTTTTCTTAAACCAGCTTTTTCAGTAGGATTGGAACTCTTTCGTATTTGAAGAGCTTGAAGAAACTTTTGTCAATGTTTATTACTCAAGAAGAGTCACAAAATCTTTTTGTAAATTCTAATTAATTCTCTAGAGTACTTAAAACACGCTTTTTCTTCTTTCTCTAAGAAAACACGATCTTGTTGTCATCTTTTCTTAAAAAAACTTCCATTTACAAATTTCTGTGGCTGGCAAAGTATTTCTAGTGAATTATTTGGTCCATTAATGTTATTGTATTATGCTTTAAATTTCATGAAAAAAAGTACAATTATAAAAAATATTTTCAGTATACGAATGAGATTATGTCCTAACAATACTTGAAAAAAATTCTAGGGACAAGATATTTCATCAAGTTGTAACTTCATTAATGTTTCAAGAAGTGCGCTCCAGATAAGAAGTGATCTCTCTTTTTTGGCGTTCAAATTATAATTTTAAGTATTCCGTTCAAAACGAGACGTATTCGTTCTTACGTTACATTGTTATGTTACATCGATCTCCAAAATTCTCTCTGGTATCAAATCTCTTTCATATTTTTTCTATTAAGTCAAACAAGTTCGAACAATAAGTTATTTTGTTCTCTTTAAGTAACTTCATTGAATAATTTTGTTTTACATTTGTATTACACATAAAGATATGAAGGAAAGGAAAAGGTGAACAAATGTTTTTGGTACAAAATAATACTAAGCTAAGGTGATAAATATCGATAAGTTGACATGATTTATGGTGAAAGCACGAGTCCCAAACACTGGATTTTATGCTGAAGTGTATACAACATTTTTTGTAGAATTATATAATCATTTATTAATATATTAATAGAAAATTTCAAATGTGTATGGGTATAAACACCATATTATTTAGAGTCAAGACGAATTAGGGGCAAAATATATCTCTATAAAACATAATTTGATATCCAAGAATATTGAGCAAAAACCATAAACATCTTGGAAGTTGGTTTTAATCATAATTAACTGAGAATTTGAATGCATGTTCCCTAGGGACACCACAAAGAGAAATGTTGGCACAACATGCGACTGTCGAGTTTCGTGCGGAAGGAGAAAACCACTTTACTTCTTCTCGCTTAGCCTCAGCCACCATCTCATTCAAAGCAGTACATATTGAAGGAAGTTAGAACGAGGTCAAACAAACTACTTCCTTCAACGCTTGAAGCCACCAAATCTTCTAGACTTCCTTTTCTTCACAAACGGGCGAAAATGTAGGTCACCTTACGGAGGAAACCTGACTGAAGGGAGACATTTTATCCAACGATTTCTGATCTGATAACGTAAAATCATTCAACGAAAAACTCAACCAAGTTTTGCACTACACCCTTCTTAATATTATTTTGAAATTTGATTTATCAGTTCATATATTCAATGGCGTGTTTGTTTCATTAGTAGTTTTAATTCCTTGAGCTCGCAAGCAATGATTTACGAGAATTCTTGGTTTAAATAAAAAATACTTCTCGAGCAATGGATTATCACAAAATCCAATACAATTAGCATCGGCCTTATATCTTGTTTTAACGACATCATAATTTTCGAACTTTATTGCAGTAACGAATAATAATAGAGTAATAATACAAAACGAAAAGTGAAAACGGAAATGGTGTATAGTAAGTATAGAACAATTTTTTCGCAATCACGATAGAGGAATAGCAAAATCATTCATAATATGTGTTCTCTCTGTGATATTCACGACCGGGATCATATCAATATGAACCGAAATATTAATAATCACCCCTACTACGTAAAACGTTGTCCCAAGTACTGGAAGAAATATTTTGTATTGACTTAAAGGATTATAATTGCGTTGGGAAGCTCATCTGACAAAAGTAATGATTTGAAATGAAATGTGTAAATGGCACTGAAGATGAATACATAGTTAATAGTATAAAGAGGAACAAGAAATATCTAGAGGCCCTAAAGAACCAATTGTTTCGTAAATTAAAAGAGTGGCTTCGAAAACATAGGCATAGCCATGTGAAAGTACGCTTCACACCACAATAGCAAAGAAAGTTGGAAAATATCAAGACATTGATCAGTCTGTTCTCCAATGAGCTACAAATAGCTCTCTGGTATGATTCCTATTGAAAGTGTTTGATGCAGATAAAATGAAAATGAAGAAAAAGGCATTCAAAATTAGCTTATAAAACATTTTATTCCATCTGATGAAATTACTCAAATTGAAATAATGGATTAAAAATTGGTTTTCAACGTTTTTCACACCAAAAAAATTAATTATGAAAAAGTGTATTTCAAAAAAGGATCAGGAACCTGTACGCACATTTTTTTCAAAATTTTACGGTCGCAAATACATATTTGTCTCCATATCAGTAATCTAATAGATTGACCACATCTGTATAATACGTTAAGGAAAGATAACAATTTAATACGATATATCCACACCATCTTCACAATTTTCGTAAATTTAGTACTGCTGGATTGAAAATTTGCTCCAGATGTGCGAGGTACGTACACGTCATAAGAGAGTATTAATATTCAGCACATCGAGTTTCATACGTTACTTTTTCTACGACTAATGAAAACTAATGGAATTACCATTTTTGCCTTTTGTAAACTTTCTGGCGTGTGTTAAATCCGTATTTCCATATTTGATTCACAACCGTTCTACATTTTAGTATTTCATTCTGACGTTGACTGCCTTTTGTATGGAATAAATGAAACTTACGAGGTGGTCAGAAATATGCAGAATTCTAAAAAATTCATAAAACTAAATTGACTGTTGATATTCTGTTTAATTTCATTGCACAGGTTTCTTTGTTATTTGTTATTAAAAGTTTCTCAATACTACAATGTTCAGCTTTGCACGCAACGGAGCCTTTAATATTTATTTTTTATTTATTTATTTATTTGCAGTCCGAAATTAATTATTAATTAAATTAAATCAATTAATTAACTTACCACTAATTCAAAAATACTGGAATGTCACTAAAACCTTTAACCTTAGATCAATTTGTTTGAGAAAATTTTCCTAAGTCAGGATTACTGGCATCGGCGCACAATTCGGGCAAATTATTCTTTAAAAAATTTAAAGGAGTTTACAGAATTTCTTGTATTTCAATTAGCTAAATGATAAAAACTAAATACTTATAATTAGCAGAGATGGCTCAGGGCAACAATTGTGCCAGTGCAGCTTCTCTGACCACAGGTTCAAAAGCCCGGAGTACACAGTACAGTTTTCGGGCAGATTCTCATACAGTTTCTGTACAGAAATTTCAAAATCCCAAACTGGAAGTATAAAAGTCAAAAGTCGCACATACATGCTCTGTACGTTCTCTGCACGAATCGCCACCAGACGCCGCTAGGGGTTCTACTGGGAAACAAATGAACTGCGCCGTCCGAGTAATGTCAGTGGTGGTATTTCTGTGCATACGTTCTGGCTATGATCTTTATTTAGTATTAATTAACCATGAGTACTAATAGAGAATGAAAATATGAAGGCTGGAATTGGGGAAAAGGAAGTTTATCCCAATATGTCACTTCACACACTCTCACGTTTCACACGTAACCATAAAATCGAAATGGCCGATTACCGTTTGTGAACGATTCTGCCGCTAGAGGCGCTTTAGTCAAACTGTAGGCTTTCTGCATTGAAAATTATGAATACGTTCATGCAGAAAACGTGCAGTATGGACTGCGCTTTTTCTGTTCATTCAATCTGTACAAAAACTGTACCATGTATTCCGGGCTTAAGGTTATACTACGGCTGGTTGCGGATTTTTGATGCAAGGCGATAGCTATTTTCAATTCTACCGCCGTCTGGAGGAGAATTGTAGTTGCCCGCTGCTTTGATCCCCTTACACACATACATACATACACAAATACATACACAAACACACACAAATACATACACAAATACACACACACACACAAATACACACACACAAATACACACACACACACACACAAATACATACACACACACACAAATACATACACACACACAAATACATACACACACAAACACATACACACACACACAAATACATACACAAATACATACACACACAAATACATACACATACAAATACACACACACACAAATACATACACACACAAATACATACATGTTCAACTAACTTTACTACACACTTGGGAGAGCAATCGGGAACTATGAGTTTGTGGAAGCGGTGTCTCTCTGGGGGAGATACTTCTGGAGGCAGAGAGCTTGCAAGCTGACATGTAGATCTGCATCAGAACTTACGATCAGGCAGGGATGGAAATCACCCCACATTCCGGGATTTAACTGTTACGAATACTGAATGTTCAATGTCCCCGCAACATCGTATGCACACGTAAATCGCGATCGTTTGAACGCCACCCAATTCAGCTGCAGCTATATTGCTACTCACCAAGCCTCGCTGTCCGTTGGTCTCTCTCCCTTGACGTAATTTAAATAAAAACACTTTACGTCAAACACAAATCAATTCGTGTAAATACAATAAATCATAAAATATTATATTCTCCGCTTCTGCGGGTATCTTGTTTCTTACTAGAGGACCACCAATTAATTTGCTGAAATCTCTTTCCAAAGGTTTCGCCAAATTTACGATATGAACTCGCTAACATTAGGGTTTTAAAACCAGAATGTCCCGTTAATATTTCCGACTTTCTCTCAGGTGTCCATTCATTAGCAAATTCTATCCAGTCTCTTCAACAAACTCACGTCCATGGTAACCTACTCTACATCTATCAATTGTCTCTTTCCAAGACCACACGAACAAATTTATACTTCCATTCCGTAACAATAATGTGCTGTACAACAGCTCAATATATAAAAATGAATTTAATATGCATGCAATCCAAGTCAATATATATACGAGTTAGGACAAATATCTAAGACATCTAAAACCATGCACAGATTACACTTCTTTCCATAGTTCGTCACACAGTTTTTTATTGTTTCTGACGTTAAATAAATATTCAGTACACTTCCAAAAGAATAGCAGCTGCAGCGCCTGGAATTAACAAATAAGAATTTTTATATAAACTTTGCAGACAATGCCTTTTAACGTTTACAATATAACAACCGCACCTTTAGTCATGAATTGGTTTAAATATTTTCGCAATGATTCACTGTGAATTAGGAGTTTGACAGATGGTGATCAAATGATAACTGTAAACGCCAGTGGACATCAGTTGATGTCGCGGACCATCTAAGCTAATCATCAGCCTAAGCACAAGGGGTTAATTCACGAAACGGAATCCTCCGTCGATATAAAATGATTAAAATATTTTGGTGTCAGAGCGATAACGCAGAGGTGGTACAATCTTGCAGGTCCTAGTATTCGAGGGTTGACGGTTGCTTATTTTCGACGCTTGCGAAGATGGCTGGCGAATTCATTGCGAGGAGATGACTTCTAGCGGTTGGCTGCTCTCAACAGTAGTTTTCCAGGCGATTGCAAGAGCATTATCCTAACAAAGGTCTCCAAAACGTGCTTGGTCTTTAACTTCTCATCTCATCGTTGCCCCCTCTTCCCTCTTTGGGCACACACAAACACACCCGCACACACACACACACACCAACCCACACCAACACACACACCAACACACACTAACACACACACACACTGATACACACACACACACTAATACACACACACACTAATACACACACACACACACTAATACACACACACACACACTAATACACACACACACACACACACTAATACACACACACACACTAATACACACACACACACTAATACACACACACTAATACACACACACACACTAATACACACACACACACTAATACACACACACACACTAATACACACACACACACTAATACACACACACACACACTAATACACACACACACTAATACACACACACACACACACTAATACACACACACACTAATACACACACACACTAATACACACACACACTAATACACACACACACTAATACACACACACACACTTATACACACACACACGTTTACAAGCACTACATGAACATCAGTATGTATCTTGGAGCTTTGTTATGGCTGGAGGTGTGCTCAGTTGGGAGTGATATCTGTAGAAGGGAAAATGCCAGCAAGCCGATGTGTATGACAGCTCTGGATCTCAAGATCCAACGGGAGAGGTTCACAACCACCTCCCAAGAAACTATATTAACTTCCTTTACGATATTAATTAATACGTAGTCCAAGCCCCCAAAGAATAATCACTAACTCGCTGACACATAAACAGAGCTGTAGCATAGAAGAGAGAAGGGATCGATTATTTCGGTGATTGATCGATTAGTGTTTCCCGACGTGTCAACTGCTAAGGTCATTAGTCTCGGAAGTGTACTGCATGTTTTATTGTGGTAGGTGGCGGTGATCTTCCCCCGCTTAATGGTGAGATTTGGCGTCGATCAACCTTTCGGATGCGGTCGGTTTTTTCCCTAAGGTATCTTGCACTAGCAAGGAACCGCCAGTCGGGACAACCCTAAGCTTCCGACCGGTCTCCCGGAATATGTGGTAGTGTAGTGCATGTTAGTGTAAGTGTGTGTGTAAGGGGAGAGGATTGGACAGGAAGAGGAAGAACAGATCGCGCGCGCGGTCCGTGGCCCGTTTGTTGGAGTACTACTCCGGCATTCGCCTGGTATTGATCGGAAAAACCACGGAAAACTACCGATCAGAGCGGCCGGCCGCTAGAATTCTCCTGTAGCTGTCTACCAGATATCGAAAACCCTGCCACCGTCGGGCCTCGAACCCTAGGACCTCCCAATCAGAGGCACAGCGGTGTCATCAGTTGACGCCCTGAGCCACCTCATCCAGAGAGAGAAGAAATTTCCACACAGAACAAGACAACGAATCCGTTCGCATTGGTATTCAGGATGTAGTAGGACTTTCCCAGTGCACCGGCTCGCCTCTCCCTCCCTCCCCCCCGTAACATTCTCCCACAACCTCCTAAATCGTGCCTATTACTTCGGAGTTTCCGTCGGTCGGGAGAAACTGCCGGCAGCGCCGCGGTTACAACGACAACGGTACCCTAGCGGCGGACTCGTGAACTACAGACATCCGGCCCACACAAATTCGCTGGGCCGATTCGAGGTCAGAGAAATATGAGAGGAAATAGTGAATTCCGCGAGTTACGCACACTGGGAACGACGCTCCTCCGAAATTTATGACCGTTTCGGCCGCCCTCCGCGCGTGCCACGTCATAAAGCCGAGAGCGGCTGTTACCGCATCGTTTTAATGTTGGCAGCCCTGGACTAGAATTGCAGCGCATATTTTACGCGTTTTCCGGTACTTTAATTAGATATTTTGCACGGGGAAAAAATTTTGCGGCAGTAATTTATCACTTCATTGCCCCCGTCCGCGAATAGTTAATAGCCGCAGTAACTCTTGACAAACAGTCGTACAGGACTCCATTACAAGGCATAAATATCAAAAGAACTTGGTATAAATATGTCGTTTCATGGTGTGTTGAACAATGAGTCCAATTATTCAACAACAATGAAAGTGATATTTCGAAGCCTGTCATCTATGAGCGATAAAGTTCATGTGAAAAAAATTTGAAAACAAAATACTGAGTGAAATACAGAATAACATGGGGTAATGTGTAAAGTGAAATATAGTGAGGGTATTTGAAATGATTTACCACTGGGAAACACGGGTTGTTAATTTAAGCAGAGTTAATTTGATGGATTGATTATTTTTGTTTATTTAAAGTCGCTTTTTAACAACAAAGGTCATCAGCGACCAGGATGGATTGATTGTTTGCTTATTTGAGTTTTTTAGTATTGCTCATCAGAATCAATGGGCGTAGATTAGATCAGAATTTTGAGTATTTGGGTTCCGCTTCCTGAACAGCTTCGTATTCTGTAAGGGTCTGCTTGTTCTTTTCTTCTAAATGACATTCTGTAAGTGTTTTTAGCAAGAGCGTGTTTTGAGGAGCGCGCAAAAAGTAAATTTTAATTCATTCTGCTTAGAGACACGTGGAAAGTGTGAGGAGTGAAGGCAAGAGAATTAAAAGCCAGTGTAATGCATGCATACATTTGTATATTCCCTTTTATTCAAGTCGGAGTTCCTATTTCTTGGCTCGATTCCTTACCGGCTGCCATTTCAAAGGACCTAAGGGGCTAACTGAGGCCTCTGCTATATCGACCCACTTCCTTGATCAATGTAATCAGGGGAGAGCTCACACTATTCTATGTTATCATGCAGAAACAGCCATTGAACTCCTCTCTGTGCAGATATTATAGCCAAAGGAGGCCTTTTGTTTTTCCTGTCGTCTTAATAGTAGCTATTTTCAGGTCTACACACAAAAACAATCTATTCAATAGTGGTGCAGTCGCATGAAGAATCTTTACTTTTGTGCGTATGCATAAGACGTCGAACGCTGTATTGGGTAAAACCGATTGTCATTTATGGGAATGAAGGTCATCAATTAATTAAAAAGAACTCAGACTTGAACTTATTATATATACGTATATGTAAATACACCTTTGAAAAGTGACAGCGTTGATGACAACGAAGGTGACAGATCAGGGGGATTGTCTCTGAGGACATACGACAGAGCGATGACGTCATAGCGGTTGTCAGAGGGCGTGCATGTGCGAGGGCGGGGTTGTGACTGAGCGAATGAAGAGAGTAAGGCTGATCAAGGCAAAGAGAAGAGAAATGGGAGAGGTGTGCGTGGTGGGAAAGGTGGGTTGGGGAAGGTGGGCGATGGGAAAGATGGGGAGAAGGGAAGGGGGGAAGGCGGTGAGAGAAGGGTTGGAGAGATGGGGTGTGGGAGGCGGGGCACGGTGGGGGCGAGGTGAGACGAAGTGGGGAGAGGTGAGGTGAGTTAGAGAGATGAGACGACCGTAGGGGATATGGAGCTTGGTGGGGAAAGTGGGGCGTTTTGAGTTCAAGTGGTGGAAATGGGTCGTTGATTGATTGATTGATTTTTTCGTGTTTCCGGGCGCGTCAACTGCTTTGGTCATTAGTCCCGTTAGTGTAGTGCATGTTTGTTTCGCGGGAGATGGCAGTGATCTTCCCCCGCTGGATGGCGAGATCCGGCGCCGACCTACCGTCGGCTAGTGGGGTTTCACCCTAACCAGGACTCTCCCACCAGCGGGGCACCGCCCCAGCCGGGACACGCTCTAAGCTCCCGACCGATCTCCCGGAATATGTGGTAGTGTAGTGCATGTTAGTGTAAGTGTGTGTGTAAGGGGAGAGGATAGGACAAGGAAGAGGAAGGATCGATCGCGCGTGGTCCGTGGCCCGTTTGGTAGGGTACTGCTCCGGCATTCGCCTGGTGTTGATCGGAGAAACTATGGAAAACTACCGATCAGAGCAGCCGGCCGCTAGAATTCTCCTCCAGACAGCGACTGAAGAAATGGGTCGTGTTGGGGAGATGAGGTGAGGTAGGGTGAGGCGAGTCAATGTAGGACGTGACGGCAGACGGTGGGGTGTGATGGAACAAGGGAGATGGAACGAGGAAAGACGAGGAGGAAAATTTGGGGCGTGGTGGCAGAAGTGGGGGAGGTGGTGCGAGGTGAGACGAGACGGGGCAGATGAGGCATGATGGTGAAGGTGGGTCATGGTGAGTGTGACGGAGAAGCCGGGCCCGGTGAGACAAAGAGGGGCGAGGACGGTGAAGTGGGGAGAATGGAGGGAGGTGGAAGCGACGAGGCGATGCGGGGCGGGGAGAAACGGCGCAAGGTTGGTCAGGTCGGGTGGAGCCGCAAGGGGAGGTGCGGGACGGGGAGAACCGAGGCGGAAGCGACAAGGCAGCACAGGAGGAGCATTGGGATCGGCCGGGGCGGGGTGGGGTGGGGCGGGGAGGGGCGGGCCGGGGCGAGGCAGGTCGGGTGGGCCAAGTGAGGTTCGGGGAGAGGTGAATAGAGGCGGAGCGACAAGACAGCACGGCAGGAGCGGTAGGATCGGCCGGGGTGGGACGTGGCGGGGTGGGGAGGGGGGCGGGGCGGGGCGGGGCAGGTTGGGTGGGGCTGTAAGGGGAGGTTCGGGGAGAGGCGAATAGAGGCGGAAGCGACAAGGCAGCACGGGAGGAGCGGTGGGGCCAGGGCGGGGCGGGGCGGGGCGGGGCGGGGCGGGGCGGGGCGGGGCGGGGCGGGGCGGGATCCCCGCCGTGCGTGAATCGATAGCGGTGCGCGCAAACAGCGAGTCTGCAGGTGGTGGGCAGCGTCTCTCGCAGGCGGTGGCAGCGACCACGCCCCCTTCCCGTGCACGCCACACACACACACACACACACACACACACACACAAATCCACTTAGCCACGTAGACACGAATACACACCATCATAGTCGGTGTGCGAGTGCATTCGTGTAAACGTGGCTATCTATATACGTACATAGTCACGTTTACAATGCGTACACCTACACTCACACACCGACTGTGATTGCGGCAACCCCGTTGCCGCGTCAGCATTATTGAGGGGGAAGACGTAGGTTCCTAATCCTTTCTTACTGGCGTGTCCGGGAGACGCCGCGAGATATGCACCTGCCAACGATTTGACCTTGAAGACAGTGAGGAGATGGGATGAGGGCTCCGAGCCGCCTGGACCTTCGTTCCGATAGGCTGTGGCTTCGTCGTGGCAGTGGACCGAGACTTTGGGTTGATTGATTGATTTTTCCGTGTTTCCGGGCGCGTCAACTACTTTGGTCATTAGTCCCGTTAGTTTTGATTGATTGATTTTTTGGAGTTTCCGGGCGCGTCAACTGCTTTGGTCATTAGTCCCGTTCGTGTAGTGCATGTTCTTTTCTCGGGAGATTGAGCAGTGATATTTCCCCGCTGGATGGCGAGATCCGGCGCCGACCTACCGTCGGCTAGTGGGGTTTCCCCCTAATCAGGACTCTCCCACCAGCGGGGCACCGCCCCAGCCGGGACAAGCTCCCGACGAGTCTCCCGGGATATCTGGTATTGTAGTGCATGTTAGTGTGTGTGTGTGTGTGTAAGGGGAAAGGATGGGACAAAGAAGAGGAAGGACAGATCGCGCGCGGTTCATGACCTGTTTGGTAGGGTACTGCTCCGGCATTTGCCTGGTGTTAATCGGAAAAACTACGGAAAACTACCGATCAGGGCAGCCGGCCGCTAGAATTCTCCTCCAGACAGCGACTGAATTCGACCTAGCTAAAAAGCTAGTATCGAAAATCCTGCCGCCGTGGGGAGTGGGAACCTAGGACCTCCCTGTCAGAGGCGCTGTAGTGGCATCAGTTGATGCACTGAGCTACCGCTCTCGGCTCGATACTTTGGGCATAAAGTAACGATTCGTCCCGTCGTAAAGGAGTGGCGCATTCTTCAGTCGCCAGTACTATACTTGGATTTATTCAGAGCTGCACTTGAAGTACATCAGCTGTTGACAGTTTCATCCAATCGGGAGTTTGAACATCATCATAGTGACGTCACTGTAGTGAAGTATAAGCTCCCGATTGGATGACACCGTAACAGGCGATGCCTGCCAGGGACAGCTCTAAATAAATCTTAGTATAGCTTGGATAGCTAGGAGCTCTGAGCTGGCAGGGCAACCCGACCCAGTGCTAGAGGTGGTATGAGGCATTGAATGGGGAGATTGCCTTGAGGTCAAACTGCATTCCGGCGAGTATCCGGATACCGGCCTGTCGGCGTACTTGTGCGTCGATGGAGGGGGGGATAATGGCTAGTCCTCAGGTACCGTCCGCGGGGACTTGTGCTCTCTGGTAGAACATGAGTATTGTCTAGAGTGATAGGGAATCGGTGCTCTGACCTTCCTCAGGCATTTCGCTGTTGGCATCTGTGCAGAGGACGCAGCGTCTCCCAGACACCCCGTTAGAAAAAGATTAGGACAATAGGGCTTCCCGCTCAACAATGCTGACCCGCCAATGATATTGCTGCGAAAGTAGACAAGTACTGGCTCCGGCCGCAGAGGGCTAAGATTTCCTTCTATCTGTGTGATCGGGATTAGTATGACTGGACACTTTCCTCAAAGAGTTGAACAATTTAGGAAATTAATTTACGGTGTTGCTACGTTTGTAACTAATATTAGTACTATATTACTATTATAACTAATATTAGTTTCGTGTGTAACTAATATTAGTACTATATTACTATTATAACTAATATTAGTTTCGTGTATAACTAATATTAGTACTATATTACTATTATAACTAATATTAGTTACGTTTATAACTAATATTTGTACTATATTACTATTATAACTAATATTAGTTACGTTTATAACAAATAATAGTACTATATTAGTACCAATATTAGTACGTTTATAACTAATATTATGTCTTAACTAATATTAGTACGTTATATAGCGATGTGTAAGTGACCATTGTATAATTCGCGACTATGATGTAATGAGGGATGTAGTTGACGGGATTAGGTTAGTAAGTCCGTTCATTTGTTTTGGTTCCTGGGCCTAAGTCAGATGTGATACGTGATGGTCCCCTGCGCTGCAGCAACTTCTTATGGAATTGGGTTGAAACCTGGACATAATATTGCCGAGAGACAGTAACATTTCCATAATTATTTAGTACGTTCGGAAGTTGGAATTAATATATTTCGAAACGACGGCAAACTAATTGTTTAATTGATTCTAGTCCGACCAAGTCCCTTGAACTACACCCCTCGATGTATAAGTGTGATATTGTGAAGCGAGGTGTCATGTAGTGTAGAGCAGAGAAATAATGAAGGAAATGTAGTGAAGTGCAGGGAAGTGCAGTGAATTGCAGTGAAGTGAAGGACAATGACGTGCCAGTGCGGTGCAATCTTAATAGTTGAAACATTCGATGTGGATTTCGATTATACACGTTTCATTTTTTTTCTTCGTGTAAATTAATGTGTTATGAAGGATCCGTTTTTACATTATTATTATTATTATTATTATTATTATTATTATTATTATTATTATTATTATTATTATTATTATATTTGCATGCAATTGTTACCTTATTTAAGTACGAGGGCAGATCAAAAAGTAACGCACAATATTTTGCTCAAAAATTTAATTGGTACCAAAATTTAAAAAAAACACTAAAGACCTTACATCTTTGACCAACTTTCTAACATAGTTGTCAAGTTTGTCAATAATTTTCTATCAGGATGCTACAAATTTCAATATGCCCTGTTTGTAGAAGTGCCTTTTAGTTGGAGTGGAATCCCCCTTGGAAAGATGCACGCCATCTGGAAATATTTCTACGGTTCACTCAGACGTCCCAATTTACGCCATGCACGTCCCTGTGAACTAGGATTATGCCCTTTGGCCCACAAGTTTCACACTGCCCGTCTCTGCTCCTCACAAGTTGACGACAGTACCATGCGCGTCTTTTGTGTTCCGTATTTCAGGCTACACTCGCTAGATCTGCACATGAAAACAATATATCCTTTATAGCGCGATCTTCATATTATCTCGTCGTACAATTTTCACCATTCCAGTTGCAATACCAGCGAAGAAAAACATTATTGCGCGTAACTTTTCTGTCTGCTCTCGTAATTAACTACCACCAGGTTACACCATATTGCAGTTTAAATGAACTTATCTTTATTTTATCTTCATCTTTGGTTTTATGATCCTGATGTACAGAAAGAGAGAATTTATCCGCGACTTCTCACCTCATTGGCTCATTGCTACTGATTCCTCGTAGATGGTATAGTGTGTTTTTACGATCTTTCAGAAGCGTCAGGGGCAACCCCATACTCGCCTGCGATACGAATAAAGCTCCAATTTCCATCAGCGACACACTCACCTCGTTTCACAATTGACACTATGTTGCATTGTAGTCTCGTTCGGAAGCTGTTCAACAATCGAATCGCGTCCAACGATCTCTGTAACGGAACAATGTGGTTTGGTGGAACAATGAGTTTCTTCAGACACGCGAGAAAACAGACTTAAAACGGAAGTTTTTTTCCAACAAGTGTAAATGGTTTATCTCTCGTGTGCTATCATTAGCAGAGAATAAAATAAATAAGAAATACCTTTTCATGCACTAGGTGTACTCATTCATCATGTTTAGCTGCAATTCATTTTGTTTCCATTGTTTTTAAAAGCAGTATGTTTAAATTATTTACATGCTGGTCGTTCAAACCGGCAGATATGTTAATAATTCTTGTTTCGTTGATAGCCTGTGTCGATGTTACAAAAGAATAATAGAAACTAGCAATTCACCACAGAACCACTGGGGTCTACGGGATTCCAACATCACACAGAGAGGAAATTCACACTGAGAAGAAATTTATCACGACAGCTGCGTAGCGTTTTACGTACATTTGAATTACACCGTTACCTTGCCATAATGCTATTTACAGTTTGAGTCGGGACAATTACTTTGCCGAAAATAAAAGCGAATTCGTCAGTGGTGCAACTAGGAACTACTGGAACTCTGCGTATAGTTTCTGATTGTTCCACACATGAATAATAAAAGAGAAGTACTATTATTCCTATAATGATTATCCGATGTGAAAATGGGAGTTTATAACATTTTTATTCCATCTGCATTGTTGAGTGAAGATTTAAACGTGTACTGTTAAAATCTAAATGAAGATTTGAAGTTAAAAAATGTGATAAATTTTACTTTTCAAATTCCGTTTTTCTGTTTTCCCATTGTTTTTATGTATTTTTAATTGTACATAAAATACAATAACACACTTTTGAATCATAAATAATTTTTTGAATCTTTTGGAACAAAAAAAATCTTTATGGTCCGTGAGACCTAAGTGAGCATTTAATTTAACAAAAAATAGTGTGCATTTCCAGGGATAACATCATTAGGCGAATAAGGAGCCAATAACGGATGCGGTTGAAACCATTTTACTTGATAAATGCCTCATGAATCCCCAATCAATCGTTGAATTGATCATTAATGCAAACGATCGTCGAAGAACAGCAGTTCTTTACTTCCCGGTGCACCTACAAGACCTAAAATCTGTCCGCTTCCTCAGCTCTTCCTCTAGGTAATTGAACACCAACCTCCCGCAAACACAAACACACATGCAGGAGCCCCAGGAGCAGGCCGGTAGGCAAATGTTGACGCAAGGGAATGGACAGAGGGGTCACAGGAAACCAAGGGAAAGTGACCGCCCTCCCCCCTGCGAGTAGGCAACCCTCTTGACGTGTTCGCGACGCGGGTTGCGTCTCAAGCAAACTACTGTAGGCTACCGCATGGCGGAATATTTGCATTTCAAGAGACATTAGAGCGGTGGAATTATATTCACCCACGAACGGTAGAAGCAGTCATTTTGACTGTTTTGTGTTGAATTTGCTCTTTGGGCTTTGGTTCATTGATTTAGTTTGTTGATATCGTGTCACATGTCAAGAAAAAAATCATTTGGGCACTAATGATTGAATACAGAACACTAATGAATGAAGAGAGACTTTACAAGTTTTAATTCTTATACAAACTCATTCAAATGACCCACAGACTGAGGCTTGGCACCATCTTGAAGGGAAATAGACCATGTTTTGACTCATGTGGTACTCTAGTACAAATTCGCGGCACCGCAAACTCTAGCAGCAGATTCAGAAAAGATTTACAGGTCTTGAGCCTGATCCTACCTTTACTGACTCCGAGCTCGCTCTGGTTTGAAAATTCGAAGTCTGTGACAACTGATTCACGTAATTTTCGTACAGAGTATGGTAAAGATCCTCCATATAAGCCTCCTGTTTATCAGTAACGTGCTTTAATGAAACTGAATGTACGGTTAAGATACTGCAAAGCCTCGGGTCGACCCCATGCGCCTCACGACGTGGAGCAAGTGAGGAGAAGTTTCGTTAACAATCCTAAAAAAATCAACCCGGTGTGCTTCTCGACATCTGGGTGTCCCACATACGACTGTTTGGGGTGTGTTGAGAAAACGGTTGCATCTCAAACCGTACAAGTTAACAGTGATGCAAGAACAAATATTAACAGATACGATTGCTCGCAAGAATTTTTATTTGGAATTGCTACATGATGGTCGAGGTGCAGAAATTGCATGATCCCGACGTACACTGGATCTAACATTCCTATTCTTTTTCTTTTGAGGGCTCATGAATGACTCCAATGGTATCGTCCTTACCATGGTTTCTAACAGAGTTGGAAGCTAGAATATGCCTTGCAATTTATCAAGTTATGCCTGATAAGCTGCAGCTGGTATGGCAAAAAATCGACATCGGATGGGATGTGTACCGCATTACCAATGGTAGTCACATTGAATCTATTTAAGTAAAATTTGATATATTTTGCTAAATATTAAGACCAAAACCATATCAGTTCGTTACAAGGGTAAATTAATACGAGCCTTCAACTTGAAAAGCACTTATTGAAACATCCCACGTTATTAATGTTTTTTTAAAATACTTTTACATACTTTTGTCATCATTTTAGATACAAAGATTAATTCTTATAATTATACATTCAACAACTTGATTTAATTCAAATAACTGCTTATTTCCAACGCACTTGGAATGCTACGACTAAGTTTAGTACGTGCTCGTAATAAACTTCTTACGATTTTGTTGATCGCCTAGTTCTGTGATTGGTAATGTTTTGGCGAATTATCTAAAACTGATAAAAATAATTAAAATTCATGAAAACGAAGACAATTTACGAGCCTACCTTTCAAAGGGGTTAAGCACCATTTTTTCAAATATATTTTACAATACTACATCGATTCCAATTTACATCATACATCACCTTTTCAAAGCGTCTTGTGCAATTCATTGCGCAGTAGTCGCTAGAAGTGGAGAAACTTCTGCAGTATAAGATTCATTAATAATTACATCGGGACATGCACGAACTGAATAAAATACGTATTTTCGTAAATTGAGATTGAAGATCGTTTTCATTCATAAAAAGTTGCAGCTATATCTGAGGGATATATTGCAGGGACTGGTGTGAGTCTACCTGCTGCGGGCGAGTAAAATAGCACGCGACGTTCTCGTAAAGTAGCTGCTCCAGTAGGCTTCAATACCAACTGTTGAGAGTTGAAATTTGAAGTTGTTTAGTTACCAATATACAGCAGTGGTGGCTCGTGCTTAGATTGCACGGTTGCACAACTCCCAAGATAATCGAAAAAGATCTTTTAGTATGTTAATATCATATATTTTTTAATGACATTCAATATCGATGTATATTAATAATTTTGAAACCAAAGGGCGATAAACGAGCACTCTCTTCGGCATCTGGTGCTGTCCGAGGCAGAACAGCAAGTCACTTTCTTGGCGCTATTAATGCTTTTATTGTATTTACTCTTTGGTTCTAGGCTTCAACATAAGGCCTCCATTGCTTTTGCACGGCAACCAGTCACAAACCATTCTCACATGAAAATGATTAACCACTTTATAATGTAGTGCTATTCAATTTTCTGTAATTTAATTGTGTTATAAATAGTGTACACCACTTAAGCATGCATTTTTTTAATAACACATTTGTAAAGAAAATCTTAGCAATTTCACCCATTTTCATTTTTCTAGATTTAGGTTTCAATTGTTTAGTGACCTACTATTTTTGTACATTTTTAACTTTAAAGGAATGTTTATAATAAAAACTCAATATGTACCAGTGTTCAAGAACTTAAACTTTAAATATATTTTTTGAAAGGAACAATTTAAAAAAATAAATAAATACGTAAATAAGCAAATACATCAATTAATAAATGATGGCGATAGCCAGAAAACAGGGTACAGGTTGAGTGTAATGAACGTAGAGTTGAATTTTCGTGATTTTTAATCTTCACTGCGAAACATGCACTACTATGACTCACTAATTGAAGATTTATTAGTCGCGGCAAAGTTGACTGACTCTTGATTCAGTAACAATGTGGGTGGATTTGTAAAAATATGTTCACACTCATAAAACAGTTTTATATTAAAACAATGTATTATAAAAATATAATGTATTTTATACTATATAAAATAATAATATCAATACTCACAAACATTCCAAGAACATCCCTGATCACCTCGTCATCAGAACACTTACCTGAAACAAAATATACAATATTACTATAAATTCGGACTGCTTTTTTTAGTTGAAAGTGAAATACAAGTACAGCACTATAAAGAACAATCTTGTAGAAATTTTGTCGAATCTCAAAAAACTATAACTCAAAATTAATTCACACATTAAATATTTCAATTCAAATATAAAACATTTTCAGATATTTGGTTTTGAATTTTTTTTACATCGTCGTGACTCGAATACAACCCAAAACCTTCTGGCAGTCCTTCCTAGAACGTGTCCTCATATAAGGTCTCATGTTCTTGAGTACAAGAACATGCATTCGAGAACATGAACGTGTCCTTGTGTTGTGATGGCCTAAGAACGTATATCGTTATCGACTGATAAAGCGAATTAGGTGGAGTCGAATATCTGCCATGTTCGGGAATAATTTTCAGGATTTCCAGTTTTATGAATATTCAATTCCTATAGCTCTTGTTCCAAAAGATCGTTACTTCCGCAATAATCCACGCGTAATAAGAGGACTTTAAGAAATTGTAAAATATAATAATGGAAGAAAAAAGGGTTATGAATAAGGTCTACAACGCATTAGTAAAATCTGGTGCATTTTTCTGCTGAAGCCTTGTTATTACAGTATATATTATACCTCTATAATTAATAAAATAATTACTATAATTACTTATCATTACTGTAATTACTATAATTCTACCATAATTATTCATAATTATTGTAAAACGAGGTAACAGAAGTAACTGAAATCCAGTATATCTGTTTAAAAATGGAATGCAAACTATGATGTACACTGATCTAACCCGAAGTCTTACTCCGGTTGATGGAAGCAATTTACTAGTCACGTGGCAGCGATGCTCCATTTGGGGCACCAGCAGAGGGAACGGAGTCCGGGGATCTCCCAGGTTTCGTCCCATCTTGACGGGCCCCTTTCGATTTATTACCCCATATAATTAAAATTAACTTTTGATGTACCCCAATTTTGCAGCCTCGCGTAATATAAGGCTATTAAAAAGTTATTACGCTCCACACGAATTTTTTCACTACGTCCGCTGTCTGCGCGGAGTTGCGTCTTAATTACATATTTCATCTTTCAGCCGAGAAGAAGAAGAAGGAGAAGAAGAATAAGGAGAAGGAGAAGAAGAATAAGGAGAAGGAGAAGAATAAGGAGAAGGAGAAGAAGGAGAAAAAGAAGAAGGATAAGAAGAAGAAGGAGAAAAAGAAGAAGATGAGCAAGGATAGGGAGGTGGAAGCGGCGATAAGTCAACCGGTCTGGAGGTGCAGTGAATGGTAAACGGTACACCCAAAAGCGTGGACACTTAGACTGAGGGTATGAATTCCGTGTAAGGTATGCATGCTTCCCCGCTGACGGTGCGACAGTGACTGGAAAATGCTAGGTTTCGAGATTGCACGTTGCTAGATCTTCAATCTCAGCTGCATACCGAAGTTGAATTCAACCGCTGTCTGGAGGAGAATTCTAGCAGCTGGCTGAACTGATTAGGAGTATTCCGTGGCTCCTTGAATCAATACATGGCGAATGCCGGAGCAGTACCCTAAAAAACGGGCCACGGATCACCCGCGAACATTCCTTCCCCTTCTTTGTCCTCATTTTTCACACGCATACACACACACACATACTTACTCCAGCACTCGTGTCGGGAGCTTAGGTCTTATCCTTACTAGGGTGGTGTCCCCATTGAGTGAGACAACTAAAAAGAGAAACCCGAAATACGACGTGAAATTTGCTACCAAATCACGTTTCAGAGGTGAAGGAATCACTCTGTATAGGAGTATAACATGCACCATGCTTAAGAGGCTAATGTTCAGCAAGCTTAACTGATTAAGAGTTTTTTTCTGGCTCTTCGAATCAATACATGGCGAATGCCGGAGTAGTACCTTAACAAACGAGCTACGGACCGCGCGCGAGCATTCCTTCCTCTTCTTTGACCTCTCCTCACCTCTTTCATACAAAAACACGTACATAAACATACTTACTCCAGCACTCATGTCAGGAACTTGGATGTAGTACTTACTGGGGGGTGTCCCAATTGAGTGAGATAACTGGAGAGAGAAACCCGAAATCCAGCGTCAAAATTGCTGCCAAATCTTACATTACTGAGGCGAAGGAATTAATCTATCTAGGGGTATAACATGCACTATGCTTAAGAGGCTAATGTCCATTGGACCTTATGTCCACGTAATTACTTCCCCATCGCGATTTCACACACTAGAACCTCCTGTTCAGCGACTCTGCAGATCCAATGGTCATTTTGTCACTAAGTACACGGAGAAGGTAATGGGAATGGAGGAAAAACCAAGATGATGAGATGGGTGTTTAGAGAAGGAGGCGGTAGCGGGGTGGAAATGAACGGGGACCTGATTACGAAAATAAATGAAGGGAGAAAATCCTTAGGCGACGCGGAAGCAAGACTGATGATACAGCGAGGTTATGCCCTGGCTGAAGAGGAAATGGAGGGGAGATATGGCGGGAAGAAGAAGAGTAGTATTGAGGCAAGAAAATTCGAGATGAAGATGAGATAGAAAGGAGCTTCTGATGGACAAGAACCCGAATAGAGGCGTAGACATTATAGAGACAAGAAGAGGCGGAGAGGCAAGCGCGAGATATCAAATTGAGGTTCAAAGATGCAGGGTGAGGGATTCAGGTGTCAATGCAAAATCGGGAAGAGGAGGGTTGGAGTCAAGGTCAGAAGGGAAAGGGTACAAGACACAAAGATGTGAGACGGAAGCAAACACCTAGAAATGGGTGCGTCAAGAGCTAGAGTTGTGATAGAAAAGACAGAATGAAGGCGTGAGGAACCGGGTCACAATGAAGCCAGAAAGAGGGAAAGTTGAAAAAAAGTATTTTTAAGCGTTTTCGGAATTTTTGGTAATTTAAACACATTTTATAATTTAATAAGGACTGATTTAATTGTTTAATCTTCAAATATTTATTTACATAATCGCACAGACAGAACTTTCATCACGTGACTCTTCAAGTAGTGAATTTGTACTTGAAGCCATTAACATTGGAATAATTTATAGGTCCAATGACTTTGTGATAAGGTTTCTCTATTCCATTCGTGAAATCAGAGAGTTAGAAGCCTGCGAAGCAGTTCTTTTTATTTCTTCCTGGTTGCAATTTTCTTCCGCTTCTTTTCTTTCCAGTGTATTTAATCATATCATACAGATCCTTCCTTGTTAATAAAGAGCTATCAATACCAGATCATGAAGGAAAAATAAAAGGGAAATCATAGGTTGAAAGTCTAACACAACTAGATGGGCGTAATCATAAACAAAATACCTTAGCCCAAAATGGGGAAAACATGGGCAAACTTTGAATCATGTTTTGAAAACTAGATGAATTGCAAAATCATATTCAATTAATACCATAACCCAGAAATGTACGGAAGGGAACCAAAAGACAATATGAAAATCCGGATTTAAAAATTTCATTCTATTGTTAAAGGTGAGGTTTCCACTTAAAATTACTAAATTATTATTCAACGAATATATTTTTTAGAAATACATTTTTAAAGTACATATTTCTAGGTATCGTATTCACAGCAAGTACGATTCTGCTAATTGTGAGAGCAAAAATATTTCCATCGAAAACACACCTCTTTCCCTCGTGCGAGTGCGAAGAACTGCGCTGCACATCACTTGTGCAAGTTCAAACTTGCAGTGCAGAAAGTAGCGCTTCTTCCTTCTTTCCTCGAGGGGAACACAATGAAGGGGCATTTTGCATGTAGGGGGCACCTTCATGTGAAATGGAGCTTCTGAAATATATTTTGATTTTGGACTTTTTGCCAACTTTCCCCTTCTCTGGTCCCACTGTGCGGCGTGTGGCAAAATGCTTGGATTGAAGCGAATGTGCATACGGAGAGAAGAAGAGTGGTTACAGTGTCAAACCCGCTGGTGGGAGAGTCCTGGTTGAGGGAAAACCCCGCTAGCCGACGGTAGGTCGGTGCCGGATCTCGCCATCCATCAGGGGAAGATCCCCGCCACCTCAATAAAAAAGCATGCACTACCCTTACGGGACTAATGACCTTAGATGTTTGACGCGCCCGGAATCACTAACAACCAACCAACCAAAAGAGAAACAACAGAGGCTAGAGGAACCGATGTGAAAGGTGGATTGAAGCGAACAATCAGTGGGAGAGGGCGAGAGAGATTTCTCGCGACGTCGGCGCGACAGTACGCAGGGAGCTGGTTTAGGGCAGATTTTAATCACAAAAAAGAGAGATGGGAGCAAAAGGGCAGAGTGCAGACGTGACTATGTCGGCTTGAGACCAGAAGAGAGTCAAAGGCTTGGGAAATTAATGTAAAGAAAAAACCTGGCCCGGTTCAAGCAGGCAGGAGGAAGGGAGAGGGAAATATCGAAGTGGACACCAGAGAATGAAGAAAAAGTGACGATATGTAAAAGCTACGAATGCGTATCAAAGTGGGGAGATGGCAAATCGTTGAGCAGCATGAAACAAGAGTTGTTGGAGGTGACTTGAACAGATTTAAACTGAAAATTGTGAGATGGAAGCAAAAAGGTGAGAGTAAGAAGTAATAGAGAAGGCGCTCAGACAACTGCAGAGGAACGAAAAAGCAAAAGATCTTGAAATGAACCAAACAGTCACGGGGAGGAAACAAAAAACGCAAGTCGACCCCCAGAGAATACAGGAAGCTGACGAGACGGAGAGCAGACAAAGGCAGATGAAAGTAGGAGATTGCAAATCAGGGACCAGCGTCAAACAAGAGTTGTTGGAGGCGACATGAACAGATTTAAACTCAAAATTGTGAAATGAAAGTAACAAGGTGAGAGTGAGATAAAGAGACGGCGTTCAGACAATAGCAGACGATACAAAAGAGCAAAATATGTTGAATTGAACCAAACAGGCAGCGAGGAAGTGACGAACATATAGCGCAAAGTCAACGCTAGAGAATGCAGGGGGTAGCGAGACGGAAAGTGGACGAAGGAAGATTAAAGTAGGAGATCACAAATCGGCGACGAGCAAATAAGAGTTGTTGGAGGTGTGTTGAACAGATTTTAAACTCAACATTGTTAGATGGAAGTAACAAGGTGAAAGTGAAAAAAAACGCCGCGGTATTCAGACAACAGCAGACGATACAAAAGAGCAAAAGAGTTTGAATTGAACCAGGCGGATTCGGTGGTATAACGGTCAGCGTACCGGACTGTTGTACCCGAGTTTGCGGGTTCAAACCCGATCGAAGCCGGGGGCGGAAAAATCCTTCGTACGCCTCCTTTGAAGAGGAAGTAAAGCCGGCTGTCCCATGTAGTAGATTTACTGCATGTAAAAGATCCTCAAGCCTAAAAGAAGTCTTTGAGCAAAATTGAGATCCGCCTGTTTCATCGCCCAAGATAATACCTCCTTTCTCCGCTAGGTGGTGAAAGGAGCGTAACGAAATTTGCGTGGTTAGACGGAGCGGGCCTGATGGTCCGAGTCTCGCCACGTAAAATAAGGCATTAACTAACTAACCAAACAGACAGGGATAAACAAACATCGCAAATTCGACCTGAGAGAATGCAGCGAGATACCGAGACGTAAGCGCGGATGAGAGCTTCGCGTCGACATGCCGGGGTCCAGAGCTCGACCGAGGAATCTGCTCAAAATTTCATAACCCAGGCCGCCGGCGGATGCTCCTGCGAGTTTAACGCCGCAATTACCGCCGTCTCCGGGAGGGCGGGCGGGGGCGGGGCTCAGAATTAGCTGCCTAATTCTTACGGCGCGTGAAGCGGGCGAGATCCACAGGATGAGCGGCACTGGGGGGGGGGGCGCTGCTCTGCGGATGAAAATGTAACTTCAACTGGGATACCCTTACACCCATCATGTAGGACGAAATCATTATAAGATCTTCGAGGACGAATTAAAAGGAGAAAGGGCAAAGATGTACTGCAAACTGGGATATTCTTTCATCGATCCGGTAGGGCGGAACCAGTATACGCTCGTCAAAGTGAATTAAATAGATTAAACGATGAAGATGTGACTTTAATTGGGATACCTTTATATAGATACTGTTAGGTGAAACCAGTATATATCCTTCCGGGTGAATTAAGAAGAGAAAGAGAAAAGATGTAACTTTAACTAATATATTCTTACGTCAATACTGTAGGGCGGAACCAGTATACGCTCGTCAAAGTGAATTAAATAGATTAAACGATGAAGATGTAACTTTAATTGGGATACCTTTATATAGATACTGTTAGGTGAAACCAGTATATATCCTTCCGGGTGAATTAAGAAGAGAAAGAGAAAAGATGTAACTTTAACTAATATATTCTTACATCAATACTGTAGGGCGGAACCAGTATACGCTCGTCAAAGTGAATTAAATAGATTAAACAATGAAGATGTAACTTTAATTGGGATACCTTTATATAGATACTGTTAGGTGAAACCAGTATATATCCTTCCGGGTGAATTAAGAAGAGAAAGAGAAAATATGTAACTTTAACTAATATATTCTTACGTCAATACTGTAGGGCGGAACCAGTATACGCTCGTCAAAGTGAATTAAATAGATTAAACAATGAAGATGTAACTTTAATTGGGATACCTTTATATAGATACTGTTAGGTGAAACCAGTATATATCCTTCCGGGTGAATTAAGAAGAGAAAGAGAAAAGATGTAACTTTAACTAATATATTCTTACATCAATACTGTAGGGCGGAACCAGTATACGCTCGTCAAAGTAAATTAAACAGATTAAACGATGAAGATGTGACTTTATTGGGATACCTTTATATAGATACTGTTAGGTGAAACCAGTATATATCCTTCCGGGTGAATTAAGAAGAGAAAGAGAAAATATGTAACTTTAACTAATATATTCTTACATCAATACTGTAGGGCGGAACCAGTATACGCTCGTCAAAGTAAATTAAACAGATTAAACGATGAAGATGTAACTTTAATTAGGATACCTTTATATAGATACTGTTAGGTGAAACCAGTATATATCCTTCCGGGTGAATTAAGAAGAGAAAGAGAAAATATGTAACTTTAACTAATATATTCTTACATCAATACTGTAGGGCGGAACCAGTATACGCTCGTCAAAGTGAATTAAATAGATTAAACAATGAAGATGTAACTTTAATTGGGATACCTTTATATAGATACTGTTAGGTGAAACCAGTATATATCCTTCCGGGTGAATTAAGAAGAGAAAGAGAAAATATGTAACTTTAACTAATATATTCTTACATCAATACTGTAGGGCGGAACCAGTATACGCTCGTCAAAGTGAATTAAATAGATTAAACAATGAAGATGTAACTTTAATTGGGATACCTTTATATAGATACTGTTAGGTGAAACCAGTATATATCCTTCCGGGTGAATTAAGAAGAGAAAGAGAAAATATGTAACTTTAACTAATATATTCTTACATCAATACTGTAGGGCGGAACCAGTATACGCTCGTCAAAGTAAATTAAACAGATTAAACGATGAAGATGTAACTTTAATTGGGATACCTTTATATAGATACTGTTAGGTGAAACCAGTATATATCCTTCCGGGTGAATTAAGAAGAGAAAGAGAAAATATGTAACTTTAACTAATATATTCTTACATCAATACTGTAGGGCGGAACCAGTATACGCTCGTCAAAGTAAATTAAACAGATTAAACGATGAAGATGTAACTTTAATTAGGATACCTTTATATAGATACTGTTAGGTGAAACCAGTATATATCCTTCCGGGTGAATTAAGAAGAGAAAGAGAAAATATGTAACTTTAACTAATATATTCTTACATCAATACTGTAGGGCGGAACCAGTATACGCTCGTCAAAGTAAATTAAACAGATTAAACGATGA
>BLKR01009742.1:0-90624 GCA_011170035.1 Teleogryllus occipitalis
GTTTCTGTTTTGTTAGCTATACAGAAAAATCAAATTTGTTCGTTCGTTTACCGTTAAAACATGGTTTTCTATAATTGGCAACGAAAATATCTAGTTTTGGAATTGTAATCTCTCGCTTTTTAAATTTATTATTATTATTATTATTATTATTATTATTATTATTATTATTATTATTATTATTATTATTATTATTATTATTATTATTAATTTTATTATTATTATCTTATTAATAATAATTATTATTTTAATTAATAATACTATTGTTTTTTCATCTTTCAACTATTAATAGTTAAATTGTTGGGTTCTTGGGAAGGGATTCTGAAACTCAAGAAATCGAGCGCAGATGATTTTTTCCTTCAAACGTCACAATCAGTTTTTGACTAAATAAATAAATAATGTATTATTGTTTCTGATTCAATTTTGATAGATTTGTGTCACTTGCTTTTATTGTATTATTTCTCAGCCAGAGTTACCTGCGCTTCTTGAATACACGAGCTACCTGCATATCGTACAATTCTTACTGAAATGTAAAATGTAAATCGACTTGCCTCCTAGGGGATACATTCAAAAATACCGCATATCGTGTACTTGATGGAAAGTATGTTACGTCACAGCCACCACCACACTCTAGAATCATAGTGATGTTGCCAGCCGTAGGAGGGCAGCACTAAAGCACGCCACACTATTCCTACATGCTCACGAGCAGTCCTCATTCATTAGCTGTCCTGTTCCGAACCTGTGGTGCGTCTCTGTGAAAATTAGTTTCTACGGGAAAATATATTGTTAAATTGAGTTGAACCAGTTCGCTATAAATTTTCTTTAATACATGGACCAAATAAAAATATTGTCGGAGAGTTTAATTAAAATAGAAAACGTAAGTTTTATTTTTGAAACAAATATCTTTCTTTCTTCTAGAAAATGTATTTATCAAGGAGTAAGCATTTCTGTCTTTAATGTTTCTTAATTTAAAATAATTATAATAAAAAGAATAAAAAACCATTAGCATCATGTAAATATTTATAAAGAGTTTTATTAGCCATCACAATCAACATGCAGTTGTAAGTATTTATTGTACTGTTTAGTGGTTATGCAATTCTCGTACTCAAAATGTGTTGACTTACTAAATTGCATTGGAAAAGTAATGAATATCGGATTCACGACTAGATGTGGGTCAGTGAGTTTACTGAAAATGTTTGCCTCTTTCAGGTGAAACCAGAACCTAATGATGATCCTGTAGACGGAGCATACAGGTTCACAGTGAGTTCATTGTTTATTCTCATTACAGTTACTAAGTATGAGAAGTTGAGGGTGAAGTTAATAATTTTTCCAGACATTGGGGAATTTAGGAAAGACATCTGAATGAATAAAAATATTTTTTTGTGTATCTTGTAAGAAGAAATACTAAGGGTTTTTATCTAGTTTTTTTTTTTTTTCTCAAAATAGGTGGCCTGTGTAAACAGATTTGGCCATTATTGTGAGGATGTAAATTAATGTTTTCTTAAGTACTCTTCAATCCCTTGATTGAAAAGTAGTGCTTTAATTTTGGAATACAATTGGATTGAAAGCAGATAATTTGTCATTGAGGAAATCTTAATTTTTGAGCAGTTTTTGAGAATATATTCCATTGTGAACTTTTCTTTTTATGTGTGTTTAATTTTAAAAGTTATGATGAAGTAGATTTTCTTGCTCTTAATGAGGCAACTTATTTTAAAATGTCCACAATTTCTTTTTCTGTGACAGCTTCTATGTCTTTTGCCCTGCTCACCCGATTGTGGTTATGACATGATTAAGAGTTGCTATGTACTAACCCTGACGAAAATTTTATTTTCTTTGCTTAAATATGCAAACGATATTGGTTGCCACTAAATAGTTGCTGTCTCTGTAATGAAAAAGGTCTAATGCAATTCAGTTTTGACTTCAGACTTGAACAATTTTAAAGCAGTGTCATTTAAAATTGTACAGATTAACAACGTACTTACTCTCATTAAATTGCAAATTAATACAATTGAAGAAAAAATCTATGAAAATTACTTAAATGTTATATTATAATGAGAATAATAAAATTATTACTTCTAATAATAATAATGATAGGAAATTAATGAATTTCGTTACTGTGCATGTTAATTATGAATGTAAAATGATATTATAATGTTGTGTTTATTTCATTATAATTATCTGTTCCCTTGAGGAAAAATGGCACCTTGTAAATCATTGTTTCCAAAGTGAAAATGGCTTCATATTGACAGCCAGCTTCTGAACTATGCGTTACAGTATTGTAGGCTCCCTGACTTGGAGAGTATTCATCCTAATATTGTTAAGAGTTGAGATAGAATTGCAATCAACTTTTCCTATTATTTTATTGTGAAATATTGTTTCTATATTTTTAAATAGGTTTCAGGTTTATGTGTTTTTCTAATCACCCATGCTAAGAACGAATTAGATAAACCAGCAATGCCACAAGCAATATAAATTGTTCCTCTGTTTTATGGTGTAATGATTTAAAGAATGTAGGAATTCACATAGACCAAAGTATTCTACTAGGGAAGATTAGCCACAAAGTTGTCGCATGCATTCATTCTCTAAAACCTATATGAGGACTACAACTTGTCAACGCAATCTTAATCCTAATGACTTCATTTGTAATGTCTCATTTCAATTTCTGTAATTTTTTTTTTTTTTTTTTTTTTTTTTTTTACTTGCTAAACAACAACTGAAGTTGCAAACCTTACAAAATGCATTCTTGCACTTCATGTTTGACTTGTGTAAGTGCAATCATATATCTGCTTACTAGAAGCACATGAAAAATTCTCTCTATCGAAACAAGAAGCATATTGCATATCCTCTTTCTTCTTTATAAAATCTTGTTGTTTCAATTGCCTTCAATGGCACTTCTAAGATCTTGAAAAGCCTTACGTCAGAGTGACCATCATCTTCATTATTGCTGGGCATACCTTGGCACAACACTGTCCCACTGGAAGTCTTATAGTGTCACCATATTTTGAAACTGGAATCCACTTTGTATCACTGCATGTTAAGCAAATTAGCAATTTCAGAATATTGAACACTCAATGTGAAGCCTGTAGTAAAAAAGAAATGAGGTAGAGTACATATTTGCTTTTTTCAATTGCACTCAATTTTCACAAAAAATGTCAATGCTGCCTTCATTACATACCATCCATTCCAAATTGTCTTTCCAAAAATATTTTTCCTCGCACTACTCTCCACATGGCATTTATGCAGGAAGCTAATCTTATTTCTTCTTATACAAGGTTTACAAGAAAACAAATTGGATTGCAATAACCAAAGTACATTTTATCATTATATCCAATGAAGATGTACGATGCTTTTATTAATCTTTTATGTTAGTTTTGTTACCAAGAAAATCAGTTTAGTCATATGTCTGCGTTGTGTTACTGACAGTTTTTGTAGTATTATACTATTGGGCTTCTACATTTATGAATTTACTAATTAAATTGATGTGGTAAAATACTCAAATGTTGTACTTAGAAATTATGTACTGTAATGGTCCTAAATTGTTCTCAGTTATGTAATTGTCTGCAAAAGTATATTATTCACTGTGTGTTACTCCCTTATCTTCTCATATAACGTTTCATGATCTTTCTCCTCTTGTCCCCTCTTCCATTAGATCTTTCTCCTCTTGTCCCCTCTTCCATTAGTTCTTTTTTCTTTTCCTTTTCCTTCTATTATTGACTCTCTTCTTCTTCTTCGGCATTTTCCCCTTAGGAGCTTGCCGTTTTCACCCTCCACAACTCTCGATCTTCCCAATCTCGTGGTTTGAGGCCTCTATCCTTCATAGCTTCCTGGATGTATTTTTCCCATTCTAAAACTGGTCTTCCTCTTTTCCGTCTCTCAGGTGGTTGCCATTTTAAGATCTTGTGTGGCCATCTGTTTTCTGACATTCTCTGAACATGTCCATACCACTGTAGTGCTCTAGTAGTACCCAACCAAATTATTGACTCTCAACAGTTATATAATGTTTTTATGTTTGATCTTAACCCGCCATCCTGATTGAGTATTTTTTCGAGTACTGAATCGCTTCAGGCATAAGCAAGAACAGTTCCTAGTATTGCATTCCAAATGTAAATGTAAAATGTACTCTCCATATTTTGTTCCTTGTTCACAGTTGGGTTCTGTAAATCATGGTCACTAACATTTTAGGCAAAATTAGGATTTTTTGATTTGAAGCGTGATATGTAGTAGCACTGTCAACTCATTTTTAAGAATATTCCTTGCAAAATGGCTGTCTTTATTTTCCTAAAACTTTTAAGAATAAACAACTAACGGCTGTGAAATTCACATTTAAGATCTGCCTTGCACAAGTAACTGAATGTTTCCTGACTATATTTGCTGTGCCTAGTAAAGCGGCTTTTTGCGTTGTTCTGAGGTGTTTTTCTTTTAATTGCAGTGTCTGTCCAGTTTTCAACCAATCCTTGGTTACCACGCCATTTGCTGACACTATCACAGGCACTATGTCTAGGCTCCGTAACCTGTACATGTCCCTCAACTCCACAGCGAGAGATTGATATTTTCGTTTCTTTTCAGCAATAGTTGACACCAGTTTGTCGTTTGTGGGAACTGCAACATCGATTATCATTGCTCTTGTTGTTTTATCAAATAAGACAATATCTGGTCTGTTAGCTTCAACCGCCCTGTCTGTTATAATTGTTCTGTCCCATAATATTCGTGCCAAATGATAACAGAGAACTTGCTGAGGCTTACATTTGTAATAGGGTTGCTCCTGTTCTACAAGGTGATAATTCTTTGCCAGTGCCTGGTGAATTGCTTTGGCTACATTATTTATTCGCTGGACATCCGTTACTTATATACTGGATTGGCTCATTGTTGATTTTACGCAATCGGCACCTGCTATCGATCTGTTGGCCCAAGACATACTTTTGATAAGCTCTTGTTTTCACTACTTGGTCTTGTATGGAGAAGAGGAATCCCTCTGTTTCACCATAAAGCCCCGCTGTTCGTTGCCATTCCGTGGACCATTTCAGATCAATATCATCAGCAGTCAGCGTTGTTGTAAACCGGCCGTGTAGCTCTTTCGTCTTCCAGACATCAATTTGGTCCTGAGCTGTTAGATAGGAAAAGCTTCTACTTTCTTGGGCTAAACTTAATGGGCTGATGAAAACTAATTGCCTTGTGAAGTGGAGTGTCACGTGAAAGAAAAAATTAAAGAGTTTCTCCTCCTGCTGACGACATAGTACTTCTAAATTTAGCAGTCCTCTACCTGCTTAATTTCGACCTTCGTATCGAACTATGCGGATGGTAAAGTCGATGTTTAGTTAGCGTCGTTCACAGCTTTCTGTCGAAAGTTTGCAAAGAGGTGTTGGTCCATTTTATCACTCCGGAGGTATATGTTGTAACAGGAATAGCCCATGTGTTAATTGCAGTAATTTTGCTTCTTGAGTTGATATGCATCTCACATATTTTATTTACTCTGGAGATTATTTTCTTTTGAATCGTATTTCTGGCATTTGTATCAGAAATTTCCAATAGCTGCTACATTCCTAGATATTTGTATGTGTCTTCATTGCCAAGGCTTTGAATAATGATGTCACTAGAGAGTTGTATTCCTCCTTCCTGATTTTGAACTTTACCACGTTTGACATGTAATATTGCACATTTATCAAAGCTAAATTCCATGCAGATATCTTTGCTGAATTGTTGGACAAGCATAAACTCACTATGTAGTTGGTGTTTATTTCATGCGTAGAGTTGAAGGTCATCCATATAAAACTGATGCGATATGCGAACATCCGGATTTCTCTTTATACAATATCCATATCCGGATTCTCTTATCATTCTGCTCTGGGATATGAGGGGGATGCAAAACCACATTGGGCTCAAACTGTCGCCCTGAAACATACCTTGCCGAATTCTGACTTCCCTGGTCTGATAAGAAATACCACCTTGCCTAAGGTCTTCCACTCGGACATGCACACAAAGAGAAAATTCAATAAAACTGGATTAATCTTATAAATTTCAAGGGCGCGTAAAAGCCATGAATGAGGAACCGAGTCAAATGCCTTTTTGTAGTCCACCCATCCTACAGATATATCATGTAGGCATTTGCGAACTTGCTGTGTGATCACACTATCTATAACTATAAGCTCTTTGCATCCTCGCTTCCCCTTTTGACATCCAATTTGCTCAGGAGGTAAAAGGTTTTGATTTATCAGATGATCATTAATTTTGGAAGCTATAACTGATGTCAATATTTTGTATAGTGTTGACAGACATGTGATTGGCCGAATGTTCTCTGGTCTACTATTGTCACCTTGTTTAGCCAACATAATTGTTTTCCCCGCCAACAAGTATGTAGGTAAAGTGACTGGATCTTGCAGAGCAGCGTGGAGAGCAGGAAAGTATTTCCACCATACGTTATGAATGCCATCAAATGGTGCCTTCCAGTTCTGTGTCTTTCTGGTGGCTACAGTAATATCAGCATCAGTAATCGTAACTGATTGCATTTCATCTATATCTCGGGAAGCTTTTTTCTCTTGGCGGATCCAATAAGCTTGCTCATTGTGTTGTTGAGGTGCATCCCAGATTTTAGACCAGAAATTAAACATAGAATCCTCACTCGGAGGCTCACCTCGCTGCTCTCTCTCATCGGCTACTTCCAGTTGTCTGTAAAATGTCTTCTGATCGGTAGAAAAAGTCGATTCCTGCTGCCTTTTCCCGGAAGATTCGCTGTATCGTCTGATTCTAGCCCCCTGCGCTGTAATTCTTTAAGTCTGTCTTCCTCTGCTTCCAACTTTTGATCCAGGTTCTTAGAATTCATTCTGATTTTTAACCTGCTAGCTATAGATCTTATTCCTGTTTTCACCCTTTTGGAGATATCTCCTCTCTTGGCAAAATATTGTGTCGAATGGCCAATATCTTTCCTAGCTTTATTGATTTTTTTCCTGGATATTCCTCTTCCATAATGGTGTTTACTCAATTCCGGGGTTGAAACAAGTTGTCGACGTTCGTTTATTGTTATTTACTATTTCTCTTCCCATACACACACAAACAGCCAGGGCAGCACAATGCACTTGTCCAGCTAGCTCTTCCAGAGTACTGGGTGTAAGACAAATCTTTGAAGATGAGATTCATCTCTTTACAGACATCGTAAAATTTCTTATTACCAGTGATTTTTGGTATATGAGGACGATCTTGAAGTGGTATACCTGTATACAAAATATGATACTTTTCGTAGTTGTCTTTCAGATTACAAATAAGTTTCTCTTTCTCAATATAGGGTGGTGTTACTTCCTGAATTTCAGCTACTGTTTTTTCCTCTAGATGTTCTCTCTCCAGTTCACCTGCCTGTGTCTGAGCTTGCTGTATCATATTTTGTCGTAATTCCATATGTACTTCTTGTTTTATTTGATCCAATTCAGCATATGACAATGCATTTCTTCTTTGGATGGAATTGATGGAATTGACTATTCTTCTTCTTCTTCTAATTCTTCTTCTTCTTCTTCTTCTTCTTCTTCTTCTTCTTCTTCTTATTATTATTATTATTATTATTATTATTATTAATAGTAATAATAGTGATGATAATAACAATAATTTTTCCACCAACTTTTTACTATTGTTACATAATTATTACCATCATCATAATCCTCTTATGGTGTATTATGATGATTATGATGCAGTATTAATAAGATCTAAATGCCCCCAAAAATACTAAAGAGTTCAAAAAGGTCTTATATTATAGAATACATTTTAGGAAACAATTTAGGACTCACTGTTCTTTTTCATTCCTTTACACTTACTTTCACATGTTCATCATTATTTATCTACCTTCCCCTGCAAAAATTGGTTTTCCTTAGGGTTGCAAAAACCTGGTTTTAAGGCCTTAAGACACAGTGTCTTAGGTATATGTGATTAAAATGTCTGTTTCAGTTTTCTTTATATAATCTGCACACTTGCATATTTTTCATCATAAATCTTTTTTGATGCATTTTAATTACCTATCTAGCACTAGGACTCCTCCAGGATTTTTTGTTGTTGATTTCTTACAAATTGTTTAGAAACTTCTTCTATCCTCAGCTAATTTTTTCTAGAGTTAAAAGTTTGTAAATATTTGAAGGGTAGTAGAAAAGACGGGAGAATGCTTACATTCATAATATTTGAGGAGAACATTTTAAAGCTAATTTGAGACTGTCAGCCTGATTAAAACTCCTTTGCTCTTCTTTCATTTTTGTATGAACTGAAGCACTTTATTTCCAATATGAAAGTGTGTCTTTTAGTACTAATATTTTAGTGTTTCATGAGGCATAAAATCCTGTTGGTTTTTCTTTTGAAAATGTACGTGTCCTCAGTTATTCCTGTTACTTGTCATAAATTCATTTTCACAATTAATGAAGTAAATTAATTTGTTTTACTTTGTGTGATATAAGAATATGCAGTAATGTTAATGTATTGTTAAGTTCAATAAGCATTTACATTAACTGTAGAAACCTTTATAACAAGTCTGCAAGGCCGCGTGGACAATCTAAAAGATCTGAATGTCTTTAATTTTTAACTAGTTATTTCAAGAAGACTGTTTTAATTTACTCTGGAAAGTTGTTTTATTGTGTGGCTGCATTGAAATATTTGACATTTGTTGCAGATCTACTTGTAAATCTGTCTGGTTAGTTATGTTTTTTCTTTGTGATTCCTTGGCACGGATTGAAAAGTGCTAGTAATATGTCTTTTAGTGGCATGCGGATGGTATTTAAATATAATCAAGTCCACCCACAGTTACTCCAATCAAAGACGTGTATCGAGCAGCCTAAACATTATCCAACCAAATTATTTCTCATAGTCAAATAAGTTCTATGATGATAATGCATTTGCTTATGTGAATGGATCACAATGGACTGGGAATGCATTTGGTCAAGTGATTCACATTGGTAGAAATTAAAACCGATTATGAATAGATGAGCAATACAGTGTTCAGCAAGAAGGAATGCAATGAAATGAAATGCATTGCAAAATGTTCTTCTTTATGATACTGAGCGAATTAATTCTACTGGATACTACAGTTTCCATTTGGAGATAATAACATCTTCTGCTGTTAGAAGAGCTTGATTTGTGTTTTTCAGTATTTGTTGATCTTGAATAATTAGTGGGAACACACCTGGATATCATGGGAAGTACTCACGATATTGCCATTGTTTTTTTTTTTTTTGTTTCTTTTATATTTCTTCTTTCTTTGAAGGGTTAGGCATGAGTTGCTTCTTCCCTTTTGCCCTTCACCACTGTCTCTCCCTGCATCTACTGTCATCTCTTTTTCCCTTGGGTCCCTGAAACTCTACATCTATTCTTTGAATTCTTTCTCCGTCAGTGTGGTGCCTCCACGATTCTTTGTAATCCTCATATTTTCAATAAAATTGTGTTTACCCAGTTATTTTTGGACATCTTTGTTTGTGACGTCGTCCTGTTTCTTGCAGCCTTTCACTATCCTGAGAAATGGCATTTCCGCTACTTGAATTTCAGTATTGTTTTCTTTTTTTAAAAGATAGAATTTCAGCAGTTGTCGTATGAACTTGCATTTTTGTTTTTTTTCTTTTATTGTAATTATATTACTCCATGGAAAGATTGAAATTTATTAGTTTTCTTTTTTAGGTTTTGATCGGTCATAAATGATTTCACACCCAAGGTAATTAAAATTAGAGGTCTGGTCAACCAGTATCAATTACTATTTTTGAATGAAGAGGATATTTCCATAATGGGTTCATAAGCTAGTCTGCTTTTGAGATATTCAGAGAAATTAGATTCCCCCACTAAGTAGGATAGGACTCAAATGTTTTTTGTTTGTCATATTTTTTCTTCATGTTATTTCCATGGAAAAAGTAAGTTAAGCAATATTTTTTCTACAAAGACTCAAATAATGCGATTTTCATGTGTCAAACAATGTCATATTTTGGCATTTTTTTTATCCTTTGGTCATTTAGAATAATTGTAATCGCGTAAATTGTTCATATTATGGTCCTATTTTTCCAGAAATTTTTGTATCTTTTGTCATATTTTTATCTTTTTCATTCCACTTTCGTTTACGTGCAATTCACTACTTGTTTGCAGCCTTCTCAAAGTGATTTTTCATATCAGCTAACTGTTATCTACTTTCTTTCAATTGTATCTAATTATTGTGTCTAAGCTATATAGCAGAAAAAGCGTACAAAGCACGAGATGTGAAAGAAGTGTTAGTTTCATTTTCTCAGTTTTTTGTGCCAAGGTCAACCAGTTCTATAAATTACTTTTGCTGGTAGAAATGTCTTCGTTGTGTGCCGAGGGAGAAACAGTGAATTGTAAATGTGAGAGTTTTTAAAAGTATACTTCACTTTCAAATTCTTGTAAAAGGAGAATAGAAATTGTACTTTCTTTTGCTTAAGTTTTGGAAATATACCATCAACTGAGGTAAGCATTTCTACCATTGTATTTTCACATTTATTCAAAAAGTAAGTGAGGATTCTGAAATAATCCTTTGAGATTATCGATAATTAATTTTTTTAAATGAAATGAAATTTTCTCTTTTTTTAAGTCTCTTAATTTCTTTCTGTGTTTTTCTTTCCTAGGTTTCTTTGTTTCTCAAATTTTGTTCATCGTTGTGAGCTAAAAATATATGAGTAGTTGTGTGTGAACTTTGAATTTCAAAGTTCAAGTTTGCATCAGGAATAATTTGATTTAGAGGTAATTGAATTTCTTCTGTTTTAATTTACATTATTTCAGGGTTTGCTAAATTTCCCCCAACCCAAAACCACGTTTCCTGGTTTAAAACCTCATAAAAAAACCTTTGCAAAACCCACCAAAAACATTTAACTATTTTAATGATTTTTTAAATTATCTAAAATGAAGTAATACTTTTAATATCATAATAATAAATAAAAAATTCATCTCGTGCTCATGCAAGTACACAAAATAACAGAAGTGTGAAAGACAGTAAACTATCAAATACACATTATGTGCTAGTAATCGAGACAACTCCAATTTCATCAAAAAGAAAAAAAAAATATTTCCCAAGTATAATAAGAAAGAAAAATTTATTTACAAGTAATTATACGAATTGGAAGTATTAAAACTGGAGGGTTAGCGAAATGGGATGGATTCTTGGTTTCAACATATCTGTTGCCAATACTAAATGTCTTTCAGGTCTTTTATGTCAACAAAATATAAAAAAATCATATTCCTCCATCAAACACAGAAGAAATGAATTCAACCCCAAAATACTTACTATGTGAGTGGTTTAAAAAAAGAATCCTAAATTTTTTCGACTCTGCATTATTTTATTTACAGGAGATCCTGGCTAAATATCCAGTAAATTTGAATGCGAGATTCTTTAAGCAACACACATTTGAAGCTTCTGGTCAGTTTATTAGTGGCATTTTCACATCGCTGTAACTGTAAAGTAGTGTACTGTTTTTAAAAAAATAGAAGAGGTTATCTTCATCAGCATAGTACTCTGTTGACAAAAAGCCCTCTTTTATATCTTTGCATAAAAAGGTCAACAACACGGAATCAGGATTCCCACAATGTACTGTTTTTGTTTGCAGGAAGGGGACGAAATGTGCCCCTTGAAGGGAGAAATGAAGATGGAAGATGATGAAGAGGTTAGTTGTACCTGTTTCCCCTTTATAGCCTTTTTTTGATTATTGAGTTTTTGACATCTTTGGGATATAAATATTATAACTCTATTAAAGTATAGCAATTTTCATTAGCCTGCTATGCCGTTACAATCATGTATGTCTCTGTTGAAGAGATAATAGATTTTTCATGAGTTAATATTTTTTGATGGTGTTTAATTTTCAGATATTTCTCAGGTTTCAGAAATTTGTTGTATAATATTGTTTTCTCGTAGAGTATGAGTTTTTATATTGTGAGTTTTAACATAAATTGTCTGGGGGTTGGGCATGATATAACCTATTCAGTCATGATTTTTTAGTTTTATTGATAAGAAATTGAAATTTGATATACATTCTAATTTAACATCAGGCATCACCAAAAACACATTTCGGTCCACATATGTCCAAAATTTGGATTGTCCCATATGTAGGACACTGTGACTAGGACATGTAGGACACAAATTTTTTTGTGGAGGGGCTTTAGGAATTAATGTGTTAGGTTATTTTTATTATTCGTAAAGACGCAAACAAAAACTAATTTTAACAAAAAACTGCAAATTTTCTTCAAGTTAAATTCTCATAAGGCATAAATCCAGGCTTCGAAACGTGGTTTAGTGCATCAACTGATGACATTACAGTGCCTCTGACCGGGAGGTTCTTGTTTCGAGACCCGACAGGGGCAAGATTTTCGACTCCAGCTACATAGGTGGGTCGAGTTCAGTCCCTGTTTGAAGGAGAATTCTAGCGGCTGACTGCTCTGATCGGTAGTTTTCCGTGGCTTCTCCGATCAATACCAGGCGAATGTATCGTATCATCTGCAAAGAAAACTGTTCTTCCGTTTCGAATCGTTGAAGGCATATCATTTACGCATAGTAGGAAGAGAATAGGACCTATATAGATATAGATCCTTGCGGGACTCCACATGCGATTGGCAGTCGAAATGGTGTGTTCATAATGTTCCATCATTCCAGTAAGGTATTCCTACTCGTTATGAAATTGTTATATCAGAACACAGGATTATTCGTAAGCAATAATAACGTAATTTGCTATATTGTTTTAAAGAAACCCATTAAATACCCACTGTTCTCCGACACATATTTTAGATAACCTTTATAAGGAGCAATTATTACATCTGAGGGAAAGAACATCTATATGTTCATTCGTGTACTACCAATTATCGGATTATCTAACTAGACTATAGTTAGCTAGAGCTGCCCAAAATGAAAGTTTCGAAATTTTATCACTTCGAACTCGGAGCCTAGAAATAATCATTGAACTCCATCTTTTAACGAACAAACATTTTCGCTGTACAAAGCTGTCAGCATATGTCATGATATTAAGGAAAGCAACTGAAGTGTACTATCATTCATCGTAGCTCTCTAAAACACACGGCATTCGTTCACCCTGAAGATGCATAAGATAATTCGAGCATTCTCGAAGTTTTGTTACTTTCCATGAGGCTTATTTCGTGTTCAACGTTTATTGTTACGCCGCTGCATAGGGTGGTTATAATTTATGACAAAAAATGAATTTAGTAGATTTTAATAATTACATTAAAAGTACGCTTAAAAAGGTTTATACACGGTAAAGGACTGTGGTTTGTGGCGGGGGGGGGGAGGTTCTTGCGCATTGCATCCGACGTCAGCCAATGAGCTTAAGACACCAGTTTGCGTCTCAATATTTGCGAAAATTTCAAAGGTAACCTGATACCAAAGTTATCACCTCGTTACAAGACATTGAAACAAATTTATGAAGCATTTCTTTTGAATATAATAAAAAATAAGACCAAATCAACTAGAAACCTTGTAGAGAATGTTGTTTTAAAATCTATATATATAAAAGAAAGTCGTGTTAGTTACACTATTTATAACTCAAGAACGGCTGTACCGATTTGACTGAAAGTTGGTGAGCAGGAAGCTTAGGGCCAGGAGACGGACATAGGATACTGTTTATTCCGTTCGACAGCGTTCCTGTGTGAGAACGCACGTTTTCACGTGATTTCGCATGTTAGCGGTCATTGTTGCCTGTTGTAACCCATTGTTGTAACGCAGCACTGATAACAGAACGCGATAATGATAGCCGCCTTTCGTTCGCCGTTATCCATCTATATCTATATATATAAAAGAAAGTCGTGTTAGTTACACTATTTATAACTCAAGAACGGCTGTACCGATTTGGCTGAAAATTGGTGAGCAGGAAGCTTAGAGCCAGGAGAGTGACATAGGATACTGTTTATCCAGTTCGACAGCGTTCCTGTGTGAGAACGCACGTTTATCCAGTTCGACAGCGTTCCTGTGTGAGAACGCACGTTTTCGCACGTTTTCGCGTGATTTCGCATGTTTTCGCGTGAAGGTACTTAACTGAAGAGTGCAACCTATGCACCAAAATACAGGAACAATAATGAATGATTAATCTACTTAATTTTTTTATTTGTATTTTCTAATAAACAATTTAACTTAATAAATTCCAAAATCTGCTTATTTATTGCCTTTAACACCCGGTCCCTATGATTACAGCTTCGTATTTCTCTCTTAAACAAAAATCAATTAAAAAAACGCTCTGCTACATAATAGATTTCTTAATTATCTATTTAATATCAGAGCGCTTTTTTTAATTCTTTGTTGTTTGAGAGGAAAACACAAATCTGCAATTGCTTTATTATCACGAGTGCAACAAGGATAGTTCAGTTTCTCACAGTGAGAGCGACGCGAGGAAAAGATGGGACCGGCTGTTAAGGCGGAACAGAGTTCGCCGGGTCAGCTAGTATATATATAAAAGAAAGTCGTGTTAGTTACACTATTTATAACTCAAGAACGGCTGTACCGATTTGGCTGAAAGTTGGTGAGCAGGAAGCTTAGAGCCAGGAGACGGACATAGAATACTGTTTATCCCGTTTGACAGCGTTCCTGTGTGAGAACGCACGTTTTCGCGTGATTTCGCATGTTAGCGGTCATTGTTGCCTGTTGTAACCCATTGTTGTAACGCCGCACTGATAACCGAAGGCGATAATGATAGCCGCTTTTCGTTCGCCGTTATATCTATATATATCCTACACCTATTATATACTTACGTTATACCCATATATATTTCACCTATGCACCAAAATACAGGAACAGTAATGAATGATTAATCTACTTAATTTTTTTATTTGCATTTTCTAATAAACAATTTAACTTAATAAATTCCAAAATCTGCTTATTTATTGCCTTTAACAGCCGATCTCTATTAATACAGCTTTGTATTTCTCTCTTAAACAAAAATCAATTCCAAAAAAAAAAACGCTCTGCTACGTAATAGATTTTTTTATTATCTATTTAATATCAGAGCGTTTTTTTGAAATTCTTCTTTGTTTGAGAGAAAAACATGAATGTGCAATACCTTTATTATCACGAGTGCAACAAGGATAGTACAGTTTCTCTCAGTGAGTGCGACGCGAAAAAAAGATGGGACCGACTGTTAAGGCGGAACAGAGTTCGCCGGGTCAGCTAGTATTACGATATAAATGTGAACGATCCGGCAACAGTGGCTAGTCTCTTTAACCAATACTTTTCTAGAATTGCTGCTGATCTCACTGAGGGTTTTCAGCCACAATTCAGTAACAAATATTTTCCCCAAAATTTTAGACACGATGTTCGTTTTCGAAACTTTTTCCTATAAAATTCTCAAAGTAATCGGTAAACTAAAATTAAATATTTGTCCGGTTTAGATGAATTCTCGGATTCTTTGGTAAAGACCTGTGCGTTTGCCATGATACTCCCGTTAACTCATATTTGATGCATCCTTTTCCACCGGAACGTTTTCAGATATTTTCAAAACAGCTAAAATTAAGCCGCTCTTCAAAACACTCACAAAAATGAAATTCAAAATTATCGGCTAATTTCTCCTGTATCAGTTTCTTCAAAAAATTAGACTCTTTTACGTACGAATGGAAACCTTTCTCAGTAAACACGACGCGCTTTCAGAATGCCAACATGGATTTAGAAAATCAAAATCAACGGAAAAGGCCATATTTTCTTTTTTAAATATGTCGCCTCGTCATTGGATCACAACGAAGCACCTATTGCATTATTTTTAGATCTCTCAAAAGCTTCTGACGTCAATGATCATTAAATTTTCCTTTCAAAATTACTTTCATATGGAATCCGTGGTATTACTCAAGAGTGGTTATGTTCGTACCTTAAACAACGATCTCATATCTTACTGGAATGATGTGGAAATACCTTCCTGGAATGATGGAAATTTATAAACGCACCTTTCCAACTCTTTGCCCATTGCACTTGGAGTACCTCAAGGATCGATTTTAGGCCCTATTCTGTTCCTACTTTACGTAAACGATATGCCCTCGACGATTCCAAACGGAAGAACAGTTCTCTTTGCGGATGATACGAACATCCTTTGCAATAAAGAAACCGTAATCAGATGTTTCAAATTGATCCCGAAATAACAAATTAATAGTGAACGAAAAGAAAACGGTTTAAATGCAGTTTGCCATTTGAAATAAACCATTCTGTGCTCCATTGAAAATGGTGTACCATTGACTGATGTTAAGGCAACAAAATTTTTAGGTCTCTCAATTCAAACGTTAAATGGAACGTCAATTTAAATGAAATGAACATAAGATTAAGTTCATTATGCTACGCGTTTCAGAATTCTTTCAAATTCAGTCAACTTTCATACTGCTCGTTGTGTATATTTCGCGAATTTTCACTCGCGCCTGAGATATGGCATAATATTCTGGGGAAGTACATATTGCAGATCCCAGACTTTTAGATTACAAAAAAGAATTGTACGAATAATAACCAAATCCCACCCATGTGATTCTTGTAAGCCTCACTTCATTAATCTAGGAATTTTACCATTACCTTGTCTGTTGATTTACGAATCAGTGTTTTTTTTTTCAAAAGTGACTTGCTTAAGAGCGGGAATATATTTTCAGAAAATGCCGATATCAATTTCTATTACACTCGACTCATATTCATCAGGTGACAGTATCAACAGCTCATTACAAAAAATTCACATACAATGCATGTACATTATTTTACAACACTTTGCCAGATGACATTAAACGATTAAATTCGATAGAAAAGTTTAAATCCCAAGTGAAATCGTTTCTGCTGCGTAACTGTTTCTATACAATTAGAGACTATACTGAGCATCACAAGGAAATTAATATTAATTTTAACAGTGATATTGAATGTATTATTTACCATTGGACTATGTAATTCTAAACAATATGAAACGTGTATTGTATCGCAACTTCTGGGTCAATGACCCCATCTCGATCAGGTTTTTCGTCCAGTTTCCTTGATCCATTAAGCAAGTGGTGAGATGGCCCCTTGTTTTGCTTCTGGACATAAATATAACTTCATTATCTGTGCACGTCTTCTAGAATTCAGTGGGAAATATAGTTATTCAAATTATAGTTTCCATGTTGTTGCGGCAGGTAGTTATTATTCCTTGACCAGGGACATCATGGATAAAAGCAAAAAAAAATGTTGCTTATTTATCCTTGAAAATTTATTTTATTACATGGGAACGGTGTTTTTTTTTTCATTCACAATTTTAGTAGTATATGCCTTAGTGTAGGGATTACAGAATTTTGAAAATGTGCACAGATTTTACTTCTCCCTGTAGCACGTCAAACACAATTTTAACTGTGTTTTTACATAAAATAAATAAATAAAATTAATAAATGAATATTCCGTCTTGTACACCTTCATCGCGATATTTTCGGTTGGTTACTGTTGAAAATTGTTACTTAGTACTACTTTCAAAATGTCAACACTTCTCGCTCTCCATGCAACGTGGAGGCCAGCGTCTGGTCTGGGTTTCAAACGAAGTGCCCGTGCTTTGGTCACGTGGTTCGTGACGCAAACTGGCGATGCGCAGAACCAACTAAAATCGGGGCACCGGAGGAACGCACCACGTATACCACCATGGTGTGCGACAAGCCATGTTTGTTTCACTTGACAGTTTCACCGCAAACGCGCAGAGATGACGCAAAGCCCATCCTCATCGGCAGAGGCTGCGCCGGTGCCTGCTGTGAGGCGGCAGCCGGTTTGAATTTCGCTCCCAGAAGTAACATTTAATCTCAATCTTCTCGAAGACATTTTTGTTCGAAAAAAAAAATTATCTGCCATTCTTTATTAAAATCATGTAATGTTTTTTTAAAATTTTTTGCAACATGAACCTCTGGATATCCTGTAGCAAGAATAAATATTATGAAACTAAGTTTTGATTATATTCTGAAAATTAAATATTCCTTGCACAGCTATAATTCGTCATATGCATAAATGCTGGACAGGAAAAAATAAACATTTTGGAAACACTTCAAATATTTTTCCTTACTATTTTCATGAGAATTTAGCCTTTCCAAACGGATTGGCAGAATATTTTTTACTTTCTCGGTACTGGTTATGCAGTATAAAACATAATGCTGCAGGGGAAAATCAATGTTTGGCAGCAAATCTTTTCTTGTACCTGTTTGTAGTAAGTTACTTCTTGTAACACTTTGTGTAGTGAGAGTCCATGTTTTGTGGGTCCTTGATACCGAAAAATAGATTGACGACAAAGCGTTTCTCTGTGGTTAACGCTAGCACCTAAACGGTTCCAATAACTTTCTCCAAAATTGATATTCCTCGATCGATGTGAACGAACTCGAGGCTTTGGGAGTTCCAAACTGCTATTTTGATTTTGAACATGAAGCCCGAAGAACAATTTGAAAATTTTCTTAAATACGACTTCAAATTTGTTGGTTTAACTTTCCCCTCGGATAACGTAAAGGAGGCTTAAAAGAACGGTATAGGTCTCAGTATCGTGGATCGTGGTACTCGCTGATTTTTTGAAATTGGTAAAAGTTGAAATTTTTTTCGTCGACTTTCTTCAACTTCAATATTTAAGATGCAGATGTTCAAAGATACCTTGAAATAAAGACGTAATTTTTTTCGAAAATACGAGAAGGTTCCGTGTAAGTATGTGTGAAAGATAGGTAATTAAAAAAATAATTAAATTTTATTTTGTCAGAAACGGATCCATTTCTGTTCATTACGTGCTGTTGTAGCACTAAAAGTTTGTGTGTGTGTGTGTCTCGGGATGGATGCTTTGTTTTGAATATCTCTCACTAACTCTCCCTTTGTATTTTGATCAAAGAAAGAAAAAAAAATGAAAGTTTTAAACCACTTGCAGGAGCTAAAACCACCAATCAGTGTGTTTTTGGATCCTGAGGAGGTTGCCTGCGGAGAGGTGAACCAGGAAGACAAGGTAAGAACAACACCCTCTAACCTCAATTTCATCTGAAACGATTTAACACTAAATTGTGTATTCTGAAAGTCGTTAAAAAGTGTTACATAAGGGTTATATAAGAAACATGTTTAGAGATAATGAAGCAAGAATTTATTACCTTCAGTGAAATACTGGGCAAGTTAACTCAATACAGCTGAGATCATTTCGTGAAGAAATTCTGCCATTAAGAATGACATGATTTTCGTGACATTGCGATCAATGAAACAAGTGACTATTTGACATTGTCATGTGTCAACCTCACGGTAGCTAGGCCGGCGAGTAGTGTTAAGATCGGGTGGGTCTAGACGGAGTCCCCCTCGCTTCATCGACCCCCTCCATATCCCCACCCCAAAAAAGTAAAAACAAGCAGATATTTTGACATGGTCATGTTTATCAGTAAAATCTCATCAACTTTTAATCACATTTATTTTTATGTACCTTGAGTTTAATTCATATTTTCAGTGCAAGAACAGCGCTCCGTATTGTTTTTTTTTTGTGAACTCATTTAACAATTTTTACAAGTCGATTTTGTCAGACATGACACAAAACACATGTGAAGTCATAATACTGTTGAACAGATCGTGCAACATTGTTCGTAGCATATGTGTTTGGAAACTACGCAAAACCGAGAAACTTCGTTCATTTGAACTCGAAGATTCAGAAACTGTGACCGGAAGCGAACAAAACGTATAAACTCTGGAGCCCTTTTGTCCATTTACAATTTGCAGAAAACTGACGACTTCCTCCAATTTTTTCGCAGCTTCATTTCGTCTCTTGAAAACTTTCCTGACCTGGTCGCTCAGCAATCTTTCTCTATCGAAATGATCGACTTAAAACTACAAATGTGTGGACGTCGGGGGGCTGTCCCAGAGCGAGTCTGCCTTAAAAATTATTTTGGTTCGTTGCCAAATCTACTTTTTTAGGGCCACGAGTAATTGAGCGAAAACTTAAAATACGATTTTCTGAAGAAATCTTCAGGTGTTAATTAGCAGTTTTCGCTTCATCCTGGATTAAGACGTTTAGGAATGTTTGGCTGACGAGGAACTTGAGGTTCGTTTAATTCAACTTGAACAACAGGTGGATATTTTACGTCAAATCTCCTGAAGTTTTGTATAGCTAGAAGCATGCAACACATCAGTCACCGCTTCTACGTTTTCATATGAATTGTTAACGCACAGACTCGACGTCTAGAGATCCTTCTTTAATATTTCTACGCGATGGAAAATTTCGATCATGGTTAGGTAAAAGATTCACTCGAGCGACTTCATAACACGTATTGGAGGCAACTTATTACAATCGTATTTGCTTTGAAATCATTATCACAGACGCCCCAGACGTTCTTATATGCATGTCGTTTAATTTCATTGTTTAAAAAGGGAAGTTAACGTTCACGGAATTTTGAATTTCTGGAATTGACGTTTACCGAATGTTTCTCTCACCCCAAATGTCGGGTGGGTATTTTACCCGCCCGGAATTTTTCCTGTCGTTGGATCTGGACGGTAGGGCCGCCCTAAAGGGTTGTGGGGGACAATCTCAACAAATGTGGAAAGGGACGCTAGGGTTTGTGGGTCTAGGAGAAAATAAAGTTAATCTATTTATCTTCTATATTCTTTATTTGTAATATTTAAAGTGTTACGTGATCGGAAAGTTGTATTTTTGCTTGGGGGAGGCTCACAAAAGTGTTTTTAGAGACCATGAAATGTATAGGCGTCATTGTTATATCTTATGTAAGATGCCAGAAATTCAATTTAGCACGTTACCCTGTTAGTAAGTTGTGAAGTACTAGAACCTTCGAAGCCTACTTCTTCGGACAAAGTCGACATTACCCATCACATGGTGGCTAAAGTAGGTGAAATATGTTACGGTAATGAGGAATAGAAGATATGTGCAAAGAAGATATTTGTCGGCTAGTAAGAAGTTTCTTAGGGTGATGAAAGACACTGTGTGCAGTTTCGAGATGAACTATATCGGTCGCAAATTAGTAGTATATACCCGATACCACCTTAGGACAGTTTGATAAAAGAGCACTCGTCCGAATTTCATTGAACTAAGTGAATTTTTGAAATTTCCCAAAGTTCCAAATAATGCAAGAAAATGTGCTTTTGTAGCTCCAATGAATTAAGTGTGAATTTACCTTTTTCTTTTTAACATTAATGTATGAGAGCATTGAGATAGTAACGACAACACATTACCCAGTGTGCTTTGTAACTACTTGAATACCTGGTCGATAGCTGCGTTAAATACTGTTTTACCAATTTTCTGGTGAAAATGAATAAGAGGCAATGGACATTGGTGTCATCATACATTTCACTAATTGTTTCTTTTCCTGCTGCAGGACCCTCTGGCGTTTGACACTGAAATTGTTGTTTGTAAAAGCGAGAAGTCTGCTGGTAAGTATTACGAAACAAGTGGTCTTAAATGCCAACATCATAGTTGCACGTACTTTTTCAACAGTTTTCATTTATACTTTGGGTTTTCTAACGTGGCATCTGTGAGTAGTATCTCCAAGATGGAATGTGGGACGACTCAAGCGGCACGACCGAGAAAGCCGCGCCATATTTCATCTTGAAGATACTACCCTCAGGTTCCTCGTTAGAAAAACTCAAGTATAATTAATTGGTTATACAAAGTACGCGTCTTTAAAGGGCTTCGCAAGTGGGGGTGGACAGACAGGCGAATGGACGGAGAGACGTACAGATGTACAGGCGGACTAATATATTGACAATAGTGTTTCTAATATAATGTTAATAACAGGCGGATGGACAGATGGACTAAGATTGACGGACCCTGTAGATGGACAGAGATTGAGAGACAGACGGGGACAGATGGACATACTGACGAACGGGAAGAGAGACCAATATTATGTAAACAATGGTGTGTTTTAATATTTTAATAACAAGAGGTGGATTTCGATGATCTAAAACATCGCCAAAAATGATCAGTAAAATGCTCTTGAAATATTTTAAAAGTGCCCTAAAAGCAAAGAAAAATGACTTGATGATGAGAAATATGACTTGATGCAATGAAAAAAGGTTTTTATCGAAACGAGTTCGGATGGTCAACTCATGTTGGTGGATTTGTTACTGAAGTAATAAAGCGTTCTATTTTAGCAAGTGCACTCTGCTGCAAGCTTTTGGTTCGCAGTGTTCTTTAGCGAAAAACTGTAGTTATGCCGAAATCGGCCGAATCGACAATGGCGCTGTTAGGTGTCACAACCTTAGATTACTTACAACTGCTGTTTTGAGCCAGGAAATCAAATAGCCTATTCAGGAATTCTGTGGATAACATGTATTGCAAAATCATAATAAAACGAGATCGTGAAATGAAGTTTAATTTAAGTTTTCGAAAACATAAGTAGTTTTTGTGTAATTTTGAGTAAAACTTAGTCACTTTGGAAACCATTTAAAACGTTTTCTCAAAAGCTGCTCCAAAGTTTTTCTCGTATGTAGCAGAGACAGGAAAATAAAATGAAGGTGGACTTAGCCGCCTGCGAAACGAACAACAGGACGCACATAGCACATGCAGGTGTCTTCGGAAACGCCCTGCGGCTAATTCTGGAAATGACCATATTTCAGACATTACCCATAAAAATTACATCCACGGGCACATGCTTAGACACACCTTCCTAGAGAGGCAGCGAAAATAAAATCGTGAATCCGAGTGAAAGAAATTTCCATGTCCTGTTTTTTTTAGTCTTAATGACCTACAACTGGCTAACCGTCATCTACCTTGAAGTACGTTTGTGTCAACATATCCATGTATCTTTGGTGCCTAATTGATGTAAAAAATTGAATGTCTTATTGTCTTAAATGAGAAAATACTCCAGAACCTACCGTTTTCCATATTTTAGTCTTAAGTACCCTGCGCGGATAAATCTATCAATTCCTCATCGAAATTGCTTGTATTAATCGGATAATGTAACACAAGACCAGTATAACATACGTGGAGGAAACGAGTTCACAGACCGCAACTACACTGACCACCGAATTCAGTATTCCTCCCTTAGAGAAAGAAAAAGGACTCCGAGGTCCCGAAACACGCAGCTGTACTATGTTTTGGCCCTAGCGAAGAATTAAATAATTACCCATTTACTGCCATTAAGCCACTAGGCCAATTCACAAAGAACGGCTCTAGAGATTTATCAGTTGTCTGTCATGTTAGTGAGTTTTTTTTTTAAATGACAAAATTAAGCTAAGAAAGTATTTCTTCCCACAGGTGGTGAATACGACACAACTGGTGACTTCTTAGACTCAAAGTCTCGAATTCGTAATGGCGTCTGCAGTACACCCTCATGCTACGATGCAAACTACATAACCCTGGAGACAACGAGAGTGAAAGGAAGCGACAGTCCAGTGCGCGAGGGGCAGTCAGCAGACAACGAGAAGCAGTTCGGAAAGCTGAATACCTCAAAGCATGTGGACGAACAATCCGTCTGTGAGGGGAGCTTGTCAGAAAGTGGGTGTGAAGTTGGGGTTGAGCAGAAAGAGGAAGGTGGTAATGAACATAAAAGTTTCAAGAGAAGGCACATGCGGATCCAAAGGGCTGATACCTCTGATCGATGTTCTCACTGCCAAAAGAGCTTTACACATAGAAGAAATTTATTGGCGCACTTGAGGACTCACAGCGGTGAGCGTCCTCACAAATGTTCCGTCTGCCAAAAGAGTTTCACACGGAGGACTACTTTAGTTAACCACATGCGAATCCACAGCGGTGAACGCCCTTATGAATGCACGGTCTGCCAGAAAAGATTCACAGAGAAAAGTACTTTATTTAATCACATTCGAATCCACAGCGGTGAACACCCTCATAAATGTTCCGTCTGCCAGAAGAGTTTCACACAAAGCGGTAGATTAGTTAGACACATGCGGATCCACATCGGTGAGCGCCCTCATGTGTGTTCCGTCTGCCAAAAGTGTTTCACGGAGAGCAGTCATTTAGTTAGACACATGCGGATCCATAGCAGTGAACGCCCTTATAGATGTTCCGTCTGCCAAAAAAGTTTCGCAGATAGCAGTGGTTTAGTTATCCACATGCGGATCCACAAGGGTGAACGCCCTCACAAATGTTCCGTCTGCCAAAAGAGTTTCACAGTGAACAGTAGTTTAGTTAAACACATGCGGATCCACAGTGGCGAACGCCCTCACAAATGTTCCGTCTGTCAAAAGAGTTTTACAGTGAGCAGTCATTTAGTTAAACACATTCGGATCCACAGCGGTGAACGTCCTCATAAATGTTCCGTGTGCGAAAAGAGTTTCACAGAGAGCAGTGACTTAGTTACGCACATGCGCTTGCACAATGGTGAACGCCCTCATAAATGTTCCGTGTGCGAAAAGAGTTTCACAAGGAGCAGTCATTTAGTTAGTCACATGCCTATCCATAGCGGTGAGCGCCCTCACAAATGTTCCGTCTGCCAAAAGAGTTTCAGAGACAGCAGTCATTTAGTTAGACACATGCGGATACACAGTGGTGAGCGCCCTTATGAATGCTCGGTTTGCGAGAAGAAATACAAATATAAATGTAATTTTGTTAAGCACGTGTGTATCCACAGCGTTGAACGCCCTCAAAATTTTCCGTCTACCAGAAGAGTTTCACAGAGGTGTAGCTAAGCACTGGCGAATCCACAGCTGTGAACGTCTCATCATTGATGGGTCTGCTCGAAAAGGTTCACATAGAAGTCTTTTTTGCCATAAAATTCTAATTTTAGCTGTATGTTCTCAATATTTTCTGATTGTTTTGAGACATTGAGGTCTATTAAGAAACCTAGATCTCATAATAATGATAATGATAATAATAATAATAATAATAATAATAATAATAATAATGTATTTGGCGTTATTGGATAGGTAGTTCGACTTCGCTGGCCAGCTGCCGTTGTTCCGCTTTCCTTGGCTTAGTAAAATTACCATGCTTGGGGATAAGAGTGACATTAGGCGAACATGACGTATTCTCTTCACCGTAACTAGCAAGATCCGCCTGCTTCAGATTTTCGTCACAGCTACAAAAACGGGGACGATTTTGAAGGAAAGCTACAACTATATTTTTGCCTCTACCGGGAATCGAACCCGGGGACCACAGCACGGGAAAATAGTACGCTGCCCATGAGCTATACCAAAGGCTGATGAAGATGATAATGATGATAATAATAGTAATAATAATAATAATAATAATAATAATAATAATAATAATAATAATAATAATATTCATTCAAAATCACAATATATTAGCATTTCAATAATTAACTAAACGATCTCAAGACCGCTTTTTAATTCAATGACGTGCGTGTAGATAAGAAATTAGATATAAGAAAACACGTGTGCGTAAGAGATAAGATGTCACATGCGCTTTTTGCGTAATATTACGTAAGAGAACACGTGCAAAGATATGAGATTTGTATAAAAGACGTTGCGCAATATCACGCAAGAAACGAGGTTTATATAAAAGACGTGGCAATCTCTATGTTTTCAGCATGTGAGTGCGACGTCTTCAGAATGGGTAAGCTATTATAATGTTAGAACTTTCATTGCTTGAAATATTCTAGTCATTCATTAAAAAAAACATGTATGCATTGATTACCACCATTCTTTCTTCTCCTTTTATATTTAAAATTATCTTGATTTATATGTTGAAAATCATATGGTATACTCTTTTTACCATACATTATGACATCCAATTGGGTTATTAGGAATAGCATTGTGAAATGAAACATATAATTTCATGTTTTTTTGTGCAGCATTTCTAAATGTTTATTATTTTTATAATAATAATAATAATAATAATAATAATAATTATTAAATTTCGTAATTCTGGTAAATTCTGTAAATGAATGAAATATTTATAAATAGTCGATGGTGTTATATTCCAAGATTGTGATGGAAATAACTCATTTTGACCATTATTTAATGAAATTTTTATAGATTTCAAAGATCAAATTCACTAGAATCCATTTCTTGATTATCATGTCTGTTTGTTTTGAATACAAGAACAAAATAAGGCATATCATACTGTAAAGAATGGTAATATCAATTTCAAGTTTTTTCAATAATTCCATATAATTTGAATGTTTGTAAATCATAAAATGAAATTGTAAATATAGGATTTTTTATCAGATTTTCCTTAAATTCCATAGCATAAGAGGATTTATAATATAAAATTGGTACATTAATTTCAAAATTTTTAATGAATGAACGGATATTTTGAAGCCGCCACAGAGGGTCACGCAGCGCTCCACCAGCATGCGCGCGCTCGGGGAAGGGAAGGGATCTTAGTATTTCAAGATACAAAACATATTCCAAATATTCACAAAACTGTTGTAGTTTTTTCCCTGAACTCTGCTTTCCATCCTTTCCCATTTCTAGATTTTTTTAAAGAAATGGAGTGATTAAAAATGAGGATTTATCGTAAGTATGTATTATAATAAAATTGTTTATTACTTTAACTCCAGTTAATGAGGTTTTATATCGCAGGATATTAATGTGATCTTGAAACAAAACATAATAAAAATAAATACAGACAGAATACGATAAAGAATATTGCATATTCTAAGCAAACAATAATAATAAGCGTAGAATATTAACACAGGGATAGAAACATCCATTAAGATAATAATTAATCACTAAAATAAAAATATATTCCCAAAATATAGTAAATAAATGTAATCACTAGAGACGGACAAAACTGCATTCAGTCTCTCGTATCTCGTCCGACCTGTGAATCATTCACGCTGGCCGAAGAAGGGAGAAGGGTCGTGGACGGGGTAGCACCCAGCCAAGGCCAAGGGAGTACACTGCCGAAGGAGATTCTCTTTCTCTGCGGGAGACGACGAGATTCTCGTATCTCGTGGTGACAGAGTAGTCTTCTAAGCAGTCCAAGCCGGCCGAAGCTCGGAAGAGACTCATGATCAAAACTGCTTAGTGTAGAGCAACGATTTCTTCCTAATTAATTGGCTTAAAATAAATACCATCTAGCGTAATAATGGAACGTTTCCTTTGACTTTCATAATATTGAAGTATTACATATCGTCGTACACAATAATAGTAATAAATAAATAAATAAATAAAAAATAAAAGGAGATGGCTCACAACAACAACTGTATTAAAGTGTATTCTTATTATTGTAAATGTTTGGTGTTACGGTGTTTACGTTTTGCATACTTTGTATGTAAATGAAAACATCACATAATTTAAACTTCGCAAAAATTGAATTATGAAATAATTATTGATTCTATTGAAGAGAACCTTTTCTTAGTGTCCTTCCCTCCCCGAGCGCTTGCTTGCTGCTGGAGCGCTGCGTGACCTTCTGTAGCGGTCTGTTACATTCAAAATATCCGTTAAGAACTGGTCGCAAAAGAATCAACATTTCTCAAAAAAATCCTTATCTAACATATGTGTGATGATTGACATGTGTGAAATAGTGTGATGATTTCTGCTCCTGTTGATTCGGTTGCAGTTGTAACTAATATCACCTTTGATATTAGTTACACGTAGATCACGTTTGAAGAAAACAACAACTTGTTATTATTAAATAAAGACTCTATTACAATTCCCTCCCCTTTGTTTGCATGCTCGTCCGTTCTCCTCATAATTAATTGATTTTCTTACATTAATAATTCGAAAATTACAACTAAAGTTTACCCATTTTACTTTCTTTATGAAGCTTCTGCCTTCTTGACCTTGCTTTGCTCATTCCATTCCATTTTACCATGTTTTGTAACTCCCTCTATGTCCATGACACCACACACGTAATTTTCCTTCAGTACTGATTTTAATTCCGTGATATAAAATACTTCCCACCTAGTCACGTTGTTTACGTTCTGCTATTTTTAAAATTAAATACTCTGACATGGCGAGCAACCCTCTTTCTCGATCTGCATACTATCAACACCAGATCCGTTCTCTCTCCGATCTGTACGCCATCAACGCCGGATCAGTTCTCCTCTTTTGTTTATATTATGCGCCTTTCGACTATCTCCCTCTCGGGTTTTCTTCTCCCGGTATGATGCGCAGAACATTTCTTTTCTCGCATGAGCTCCTATCCTGGTTGGTTGTTCGTTTGTCCATTTTAAATCATTTATTCCATGACTTTGCTATCCTAATTCTTTCGTAGATTACTTATTCTCCTACGGATTTTCTCACGTGTCCTTTCCTACTTAAACAAAACATTTGTGTTCTGCTTCACCTCCTTCAATCACTCGTATTAATATTTTCCGTGTTTCCTAAACGATCGCATTTTTGCATCAATTTCCTTCGGCCATTGTTGCGCCTATCATGTTTTCTACGATATATTAAATTTATATTATTTTCCCTAGTATTTTATATTTCCCTTGTGATAAACCATCACAGATGAAATAATATGTTTCCTTTAAGGAAGCGTTTTTATGAATTGAAAGCATATAAACATAAAACATGTAGTGCTAAATCAGCACGAACTTTCTCGCACGTATTTTGACGCAAAATTATGCGCAAAATACTCAAATTTTCGAAAAATTGTACATGACATTTTAAAATTTCATTGAGGGAAATCATCTCTTTAGTAGTAGGAAGACTCCCAAAAAATGTTGAACTTTTGCAGTTTTCAAAAATCAAGGTTTTCAACAAACATGAAATCTGCACCATTGTCTTAAACGTCCTTCACACTATCCAACAACAAAATTTAATCAAAATCGATGGAGCCATTTTTTTGAAAATGTCCGAGAGATTTCATGTAATGTACTTCCTAAAATTAAAATATCTATTTCAAATTTAAGGGGCTGCGACATCAGTCACATTAAATAGGGAATATAAATTTTGGAGAAAATCTGCCGAAAATTTGCCGTTTTTTCATTCAGCATTACATAACTTTCTCTCTACTTAGTAGCGAGAAAGTAAAATAGGCATGACACTTTGCAAAAGATAACAATGAAATCGAGCAAATAAAAGGAATAAACAGAAATGCAATGCAGAAGAAACAGATCAAGAAAAGAGTACACTTACACAAAAAGGAAAACGGAATATATCACAAAGTATAAATACGTTTTAGGGTATTCTTATTTTACAAAGAACATTATCATAACAGTTTGTGAATAAATTTGATTTCAATATGGCATTAATAGTATTGTGTGATTTTATACGTAATACCTCTGGGATTAATCTTGAATATTTTCTCCCTTCATTATCTAAAATTGCAGGGTTGTCAAAATTAATAGAATGAAAATATTAAGGTAATGCCGAGTAATTGAGTTTAATTGTGTGCCAGCCTCCATTAATGTTACTAACAGAGTCTTTTAGGGAACAGCCCGCGAGGCGCGCCTGCCTCCTCGATAAGGTCCTCAGGTTCGTGTCAGAAATAGGCTTCTAAAGAAGCCTGGGTCGAAAACTCAGGGAAGGCAACGGGAAACTACTCTGAATATTTCCTCCCAAGTACACTCATCATGGGTCACCTAACTTCCGTGTGTGGAAGATTGAACCAAAGAATAAGAAGATGCTTCTTTTTGTTTTCAATGCTTCAAACCACCTCTTGCTTCGTTTCTTCCTTTTTGAAAATTATTTTTTTCCGATGCGTCGAGTGTCAACTGTGAAGCCCTTAGTGAGTGAACTTCAGATGCATTTTCCCGAATTGAGAATTTTCAGCGCATGCATGCATGTCAAACATCACAAATAATAAACTATTAAAGATATTATATATATGTATATATATATATATATATATATATATATATATATATATATATATATATAGTTTATTGTTCCACATTTATATAGTTTATTATACATACATATCATAAACTATTAAAGATAAAATATAAATATTTTTGCAGCATGTAATCCATGATTTTCTCTAGTGAATGAACTAGAATAATTAATCTGTCATTAAAAGTTTGTTTTATGAACTGAAATGCCCAGAATAAATTTATAAACAATTATTTTTCTCAAATGATCAAATCCTGACTCTTTAATTTTCACAATACCTTTACCATTATGGTTCATTCATTAGAATATTCAATCGTGATTAATTACAAAAATAATTATAAAAATATTAATTTTGTTGTACAGTTGATGTTTGAAGTAAAAACCTATATTTTTGACAATTATTTATAAACAAATAGAGAACTTTTTTAAAATTATTTTATCTCTAAAACCTTAAAGAAATCAAACGCACAATGGAAAACAAAATGCGCCTAATACTCTAGATTTTTTTCTCAGGTAGACAGCTACCATTGTAAATTATATTGTTCTTAATTTGTCATAAAACGTTGCAAATCAACCATTCACTTCAATTTTTTATTGTTAAGATTATACAATCATTTTCCAGCGCTTATGAATGATTTTATGAAAATTTTGAAAAAAAATATTTTTCAGTATGGCGGCCTGTTAATGACGTCTTATCAGTATGGCATTGCATTTATTCATCAAAAGGAATCACGTGGTTCCTAAAAATGAACCGCCATCCTTGTACCTATGGAAAAAACGTACATGTCCCAGTGACAAATTGGACTTCTTTGAATCAGTAAAGCGGTTACTTAGAGACGGCGAAATGGTATGGCGTAATAATCGGCAATGTAAAAGAATGTTCTAACTTTAGACCCAAAAATTAGCTTTGAGTTCGTAATACAATAGGGTATTAAAAATTACACTTTGAATTCAATATGGCGTACATATTGAGACGCCACATCGGCATGGCATACAATTCCTTCACACTTTGTCTGTCTAAAAATATATAACAAGAATTAGCCGTGTACTCATTCCCCAATGGTAAAGCTTTTTTCGACACATTAAAAAAATTGTGCACCGCAACGCCGACGCATGCAGACCGCCATTCTTGCGTTTCCCTGTTTCTCGTAACACTGGCAAACTTCTCAAAAAGCTTTGGGCTTATACGTGGCTTTGCTTGTTGGCTCCCGGTATATAGAGAAAAAACAAGGACAACGATCATAAAGTATGTGACCATGCTAACAGAACGAGAGTTCGAGTAATAGACACTACATTTCATGTCGGTGATATTAATTACCGGAAAACAAGCATAAAAAGGGTCTCGAATAAAACATTGGACATCACACGACAAAAGACCCTTTTCGCCATCCGACAGGATCGGCCCCGGTGGGTGAACTCCTGTCTGGTCATAGTCTCGCCTATTTCTACAGTTTTTCGTGCCTATACGTCCGCAGCATAGTGATAATGATTATGATAAGGCAAGGGAATGGCAATGCCTTGAAATCGTGGAGAAAATGCAACTGAGGGGACTGAAAAGACATAGAAGGAGGTTGGGAGGGCTCAAGCAGGCTGCATACACAAGCAAGCATCCATGCCCGGGGCGGGAGTCAATCCCACGAACCTAGACTGATTGATTGATTGATTTTTTCGTGTTTCCGGGCGCGTCAACTATTCCGGTCATTAGTCCCGTTAGTGCAGTGCATGCTTTTTTTCTCGGGAGATGGTGATTTCCCCCCGCAGGATGGCGAGATCCAGCGCCGACCTACCGTCAGCTAGTGGGGTTTCCCACTAACCAGGACTCTCCCACCAGCGGGGCACCACCCCAGCCGGGACAAGCTCTAAGCTCCCGACCGGTCTCCCGGAATATCTGGTAGTGTAGTGCATGTTAGTATAAGTGTGTAAGGGGAGAGGATAGGACAAGAAAGAGGAAGGACAGATCGCGCGCGGTCCGTGGTCCGTTTGGTAGGGTACTGCTCCGGCATCCGCCTGGTGTTGATCGGAGAAACCACGGAAAACTACCGATCAGAGCAGCCAGCCGCTAGAATTCTCCTCCAGACAGCAGCTGAATTCGACCTAGCTGAAAAGCTAGTGTCGAAAATCCTGCCACCGTCAGGACTCAAACGTAGGACCTCCCGGTTAGAGGCGCTGCAGTGACATTAGTTGATGCACTGAGCTACCGCTACCTGTACGAACCTAGACGGAGACGGCGCCACGGAACACGTAGATTGCGACTACTCATACACGCAAGTTCAGATCCACCACATTATCGGTTTTGGAAACCTTCCTGCACATAATGTATCTGGTAGTGTTATGAATACACGATGAGACCTTTTAAAAAATCTTTTTTGGAGTAAAGATTAAAAAATACCCAGAAACAGTATATCCGTCCAAATATCCGTGTTCCATGTTTTCCACAATTTCCAAACTTTCTATACTTCACGTTAATGAGGTAGTAAAATATTTAAGCTTGTTATAAGAAAACGAACATTATTACAGTTACAATAAAAGTAGCAATGACAAAACATGACGCCATTTAAGAGACCGGTGCCCTTCATTGTTACAACTATCCTCGATGTAGCAATGGCTGGGAAACAAAGAATCTTCGGTGAATACTATGTGGATAAGATTTACTGACCTGACACCCAGCCCGACCTTAAGTCGCAAGTTACCATAATAGTAAGATATTTATTTTATCGGGAGACACAAGTTCAGAGTCAGTAGGCGATAATTACATGACGTCAATCGGTCATGAACGCTTCATAACCCGGAGATGACCCTTCCTGACGCAATGAAAGGGGGGGCAGTGTGTTTTTGAACGATGGTGCAGATATGGAGTCACTTCTGCGTCATGAGTCCTCTATATAAACCGGCTGGCGTTCCAGGCAATGTATGCAATATGGCTGGGCAACGGGTGTCGCCGTGGCTTCTGCTGCTACTTTTGGGAAGGTCGCTGGCTCCTCAACCGAGGTGCTTGTCTGGGAAGGAGCTCTCTTTCTCAATGTCGCACTCTACAAACGCCACAGGGCACCGCGCCGTCAGCGCCAACATTGAGCAGCCGCTGGGGAGTCCCGGGTGGCTGCTGGATGTGGAAGTGAGGACATCAGGGTGCGGGCCCGACGACGTCCCACGGCGGTCGCTAACCATCACGCTCAACGGGCCCCCGGAGGAGGGGCTTCCGGCCCCCTCGCCCTACACGCCCCGGCCCGCGCCCCCAGGCTACCTCACGCTGCCCGGCCTGGGGCACTACCGCTCGCCGCCCGACGCGAAGAACTGGCACGACGCTCGCGCATTCTTCCGGCAGGAGGGCGCACGACTGCTGACGCCGACGTCCCGGCGGGAGGTGGAGCTGCTGTTGCAACGCTTCTCTCCGAACGCCACTGGCGCCGCTACCAATAGCCATTTTTGGCACAGCGCCACGGACGACGCGCAGGAGGGCAAGTTCGTCACCGAGGACGGGGTGCCCCTGGAGGACACGGGCTTTGCGGACTTCGGACCTGGGCAGCCCACGAAGTCCACATCGTTGAATTGCCTCGGCATTTTGAACAATAAATTGTAAGACTATGGATGTACTATGAAATTCTCATTCATCTGCAAAGTGCCCTTATAATTTCCATTTTCATTTTATTCTTATTCGTTTTCGTAAGAAACATAAGAACCAATCTGTGGTATTATCATAATGAGTGTACTAATGTCTATCCATTGCTTCCATTTCATATGAGCTAATGAAATATAGACAACTTCAAACAACACAGAATGTGTTATGTACTGGAATGAATAAAATAGAATTTACTCGAAAGTATGATGAATGAAAATTTTGTCCTTTCTGAATCAATTCCATCATATGTGGTTTCAAGTCAGTTTTTAAAACTTGACTTGGAAAATCACATCTCCTTTTCTGACAAGCAATATTTTTGGTAAAAGGATAGTGATATATAATAAACCAAAACATTCAACGCTTAACTTGAGCATTTCCGCTGGTATCTGTATGGGCGTGCGAGAAATATTTTTTGGCACATATATTTGAATCATTTTGTAAGGGTCGCTATTTTTACTTTTCACTTTATGAGCGTTTCGAAAGTGAGACGCACCTACACTTTGATTTCTAAATAGCACCGGATTTGTTAAAATGAAGTTATTGAAGGTTAAATTTTAGGAAAGCACAATCTAATTTTCCGAACTTCGTGAGTCACAAAAAATATTTTAAGACTTTTGTTGCAAACCATAATATACTCCATCATTCGAAGTATAGCTGTGTCACAGAAGATCAATTGCCTTCACCATTCCTTCACGAATCCAAATCAGCATGGATAACTTCCGTACCTAACCTCACAATGACCCGGTGCACTGGACTGCACTGACGCGATCGTCGTTGCAGTTTAGTACGCCCTGGGTCCGTGTCGATGTGCGAATGGAACACGCAGTTCTTTGCACTGGTGCGCCCTAGCGGTCGAATGGAACATGAAAGCTGCCCTGAATGTGCACTTAGTGCGCTCCAGTGCGGCGAATGGAAAACGCTCTTTGCCCGCCGCAACCATTTACCGCACCGCCTCCGGCGCCTCCCCGGTCATAGACTAAAGACTTCTATGCCTAGGCTGCGGGCGAGGCTTAGTGAAGGGCTGGGCGTCACCCCGGCGCGCGTTCGGCCTCACTACCTGCCACCACCCGCCAACTGTATAAGAACATTTTCCAGAAATGTACGGAGTATTTTAATCTTAATTTTAAGGACTTCTCAAAAATATTACATACGCTTCTTTTTAAAGCATATCGTATTTATTTTTTGAATCCCTTTGTTTTGTCGAAAGTACGATCAGGCAATTGCCGGAGCAGTACCCTAACAAACGGGCCACAGACCGCGCGCGAGCTTTCCTACCTCTTCCTTGTCTTATCCTCTCCTCTTACACACATACACCCACTAACATGCACTACACTACCACATATTCCGGGAGACCGTTCGGGACCTTAGAGCTTGTTCCGGCTGGGGCGGTGCCTCGCTGGCGGGAGAGTCATGGTGCGGGTGAAACCCCACTAGTCGACGGTAGGTCGGCGCCGGATCTCGCCATCCAGCGGGGAAAGATCACCGCCATCTTCCGAGGAAAAACATGTATTACACTAACGGGACTAATGACCAAAGCAGTTGACGCGCCCGGAAACACGAAAAAATCAATCCATTATTTTGTGTTTCCAGGTGCGCCAAGTGCTTTGGTCGATTATCACGTATGTGTTATATCCCGAAACGGGGCGGTGTTCATCGCCCGCAGAATGTGAGGTCAGGCGCCGACATACACGTTGTGTGGGCTTGGGGCGAGTGCTTCTTCCAGCTACCGTCTGAAGTCTCTTTATGTCTACTTGACAGCTGGCGGCAGATAGAGGAGACGGGTTCCGTTTTCCAATCAGTCTTCCAACTGTGATGATGTCAATGGGAAGAGAGTTGACAAAGCTTGTTAAGAAAAAAAAGTAATAATACAGAGCGAAACAACTGAAAGTTGAAAGCGCCATTTGTCGTCTTTGTTTGTTTCGTTATGCACTGTCTGTACGGTTCTGTCGTGTACTGGTGAGTGCTCTCATTATGGTTTGCTTCTTGTAACTGCTGAGATCTGATGGAAAAATGCTACGCAACCATGTGTCCGCCGCCCGAGGATCCCACCAGCAGTTGCCAAGTGGCCAGAAATATTCTTCGGAAATATCTTCTCCAGTGGGGCTCCACTCCAGTGTGCATGTGCGACAGCTTGGGGCAAGTGTGAGTGTGTCTGTTGTGAATGTGTGTGTAAGTGATGAACACTTACACACACACACACATATGTGTATACTCGTAGAAGCATCCGCCTAAGAATGAGCCAAAGTGACAGTTCGTTAAACAAGTGAACATCATATATAATTCAGAGAAGTATCCCTCCGCCGCGACAGCTGTTCAGCCACGCCTCTTCGTAAAGTGTTTGGTTATGGCTCCCGTGAAGACATCATTATGCCTAAATTAAGAGTTTCGCCGAGGTATATGCACGTACACGAGTCCTGGAAATATTTCAATTGAATTACGTATGTGGAAAATCTCTTAACATTCTCTCACTATCAGTCAAAGAAAACTGCCACGAAAGTAAATAGAAAGCTCTCAATCACAGCTCGCCACACAACAGCACAAAGGCCGGAACCACGTGCATCGGTACGCATCTCTCATTCAAGTTTCGGTTTTAAAATAAACATAATATTTATCACACAAAAAGTAAATTCAATGTAATGTTTATAAAAAAATATTTTTTGCCGAATATCCCATAACACTGAACTTCCTAATTTTAATATTTTCTCGTGGCACACTATATTTTCGTCGGACGAGGACATCACAAAAGGAAGCGTCGAAGCCATTTACAAGTTAGCCAACTGCAAACGAACGAATGTGGGAAGGGAGTCTAATGAGCTCAAGGACACGACGCCCACAGAACCTTCAATACTGTTGCCAGCAGTAGCTGTCAGTTTGGCATTGTTAGGAAAATCTTTCTATATGTAAGAGTATGTGTAAGGGGAGAAAAATGAGAAAGTAAATTTAGCGCTACTCGTAGTCCATTTTTAATGTCAGCGGGATAGGTCTTGAATTGATCCGAGAAACCACAGAAAACTACTTATCAGAGCGGTTGGCCACAAGAACTATCTTCCGGACAGCAACTGGATTCATTCCAGCTATTTAACAAGAGTCAAAATCCGCCACTGCCAAGGCTCGAACCCTATGACTTCCCGATCGGCAACCCGGCGGTGACAACGATTGTTCTATTTACCTATCTTACCCGATGGAATTGAATAAAAAATTAGAAATTGAAAAGCGGGAAATATTGTGAGTGAAAAAGTAGTATTTATCCTGTAATAATTAGAAATCCTGTAGTAATTAATACTGCCGAAATATTGTGAGTGGAAAACATTTATTTATCCATTAGTAATGTTTTACAGTCTTATGGACCAGAGAATGGGAACAAGGAAGGCGTCAGAGTGCAGCTCACGTTCTTTAGCTGAATGTTTTGTGATTTTTTCGACATTGTGTTTGGTGCACAACTGCGCCCTCCACACATCGAACTCTAACGTGACGCAGCACCAAAAACAAACGTGAGTGATGCAAATTCTAGGCGGTTCGGGGCGCCGGCAAACAATTTATTGAACACTTCCAGACGGCGTTCCGCGGAGACAGCGGTCCAGCTGCCATCACTCCGAGCCTCCCCAGCACACACACGGACAGGCACTGGGCACAGTGAACGATTTCAGTCAACTTCAAAATGAATGTGCATGTGGAAAGATGAGTAAGTATTGAATGTTTTCGGTGACATATTATCAAGCATCATGATTATCACTTCCCTGTGCGTAGTCCTTATTTTAAGGGGGAAGGTGAGAGAATCTCTCCTCTTCTACAATTAGAGATCCGATGCCGACCTACCCGGCGACATTTGGAGGTTTCTCGTAAAGGGTCTCCTTTCACTTCTCCCCATAACACGTTATACGCGGTTTTTAACTATTTTTGACATAAAATAAATAAATGTCTTTGTAGTGGCATTAACGGATCTTGTTTCCGTCGCGTATTCAAAGCTAGACATCAACAGTTTAATTATGCGAGACACCTCCACTCACACCTATACTCACATACACGAGTATACACAGACAGACACGTGGTGAAAATTAATTGTTCGGCACAAATATTCTAAAGAAGAATGTGATCTCCCAAATCTCGACCTCGAATTTGTGGACAGATCCCATTTATTTTTCTGTAGCTGCGAACAAGTGACATGGTAAGGTGTATGAAATATGAAGCATTGAACATCCTTTTGTCCCTAGGTGATTGATGTAAGAGCATAAGATAGCGGTTTTAAAATAAGACTTTCTCCGTTTTATCATCTGGGAAACCGCTGAGGAGTCTTACTCGTCGGAAGCAGCTTGTTGACCACAGGGACGTCAGATGCGATGACGAGGCGACGATTCCGTCATGAGCTCGGAGCTCTTTGGGAAAAAAACAATCGCAATTGGTAAATGCGTGAGAATAAATAAGAGAAACATCAATAACGCATTTCCTCCGTCGGGAATAACAGGAGTCGGAACTCTCCCACAGTCAGCCTCAAGGACCTTCCTCGACGCAGTGAGCCAAGACCTGACCGGAATCCAAATATCGCGTCACAGTGGGCGTTTATCAGCACGGTTTCAGGAATGGTTTCTCATGCAAAACCCGCTAGCATCAGGACTACTACAGGACCTAGCCGACGTAGTTTCTGAAGGTCGACGCGTAATAGATTTTTCCAAAGCTTTTGATGTTTTCCCACACGATCGTCTTATAAAGAATTTAATAGATTCGGGTATAGATCCTAGAGTGGTAACGTGGATAAATGAACTACTTAATGACAGGAGGCAGAAGGTCCGAATCGGAAGTTATTTATCAACCTCGAGAAACGTCACATCAGGAATTCCACAAGACTGTTGCATTAAATTCTGAACTTGAGGTCTCTTTTAAATGTAAAGGAATATAATCCTTTAATATCTCTAGTATTGCAAACATATTTCACAAATGTTTTGTAATAAATCGTAGAAATTCTCAACCTAGTTAATTTTACTACATCAAGACGGCTATGGGCATTGTTCCGCTCATTATATTCTTCAGAGTTCAGTATAACATTGATACGAACATTTTTATGTACTAATAAACTAAACTTACGAGGTCACTTTTCAGTCCTACGAAAATATCGATTTCTATTATGAAACTTAAGTAACTTTTTCCTTTATCTACTCTGTATGCTTTATCATTTTTAAATTAATTCCTGATAGAAAATTGTAGACTGACTGTACCGACTGATCGTTTTTAATACTTTAAAACGGATGTTTCATTATGATTTGTTGTATTACACACACACACACACACACACACACACACACACACACACACACACACACACACACACACACATATATATATATATATATATATATATATATATATATATATATATATATATGCATCAACTGATGTCATTGCAATGTCACTGTAGTTTTCCGTAGTTTCTCCGGTCAATACCAGGCGAATGCCGGAGCAGTACACTAACACACAAGCCACGGACCGCGCGTAATCTTTCCTTCCTCTTCCTTGACCTATCCTCACCCCTTACTTACACACACTTACACTTGCGTGCGCTACACTACCATAAATGCTGGGAGACAAGCCGGGAGTGTACAGCTTGTCTCACATGGGGTGGTGCCCCGCTGGTGGGAGATACCTAGGTTGGAAAATCCGGAAGTCGACGGGAAGGTTGGCACCGGATATCGCCATCCAGCGGGGGCGGTATCCCTGCCAACTATCTTTCGCTGCCCTCTCGCGCGATAAAACATACACTACCCCTATGGGACTAATGCCCTTAGCGTTGAATTAACTAGTGTAATAGTAAAGAAAGTACTATATTGCTAATATAAATTCATGTATTTTATACCTACCTCATAAAAATTAATAAAAATCAAATAAACATGAGTTTAAGAAGTACAATTTAATTTTGATTGCATATTAAAAACACTTTTTTCATGATATTGACGAAACATTGTGTTTCTTAAAGGTTTTCTGTCTCTTACAATGAATTTGTGATAGTGGAGACAAGTAACAAATTGTTAATCTTCAAACTGTTTGAAATGTCATAATAAAAATTACCAAAACGAGAAAATCTATCTACATGTATTTCTGCGTACTACAACAATCTAAAATTATATGTTAACCTTGCTCAATGGCATTTTAAATAAAACATTTTTTTATATCTGTAAGATGATTTTAATGAGAATGAGTTACGAACAAGTTGTTTCCTTCTTTGGAATCAAGTACATTGTAATAAATTTCGTTATTTTACTGGTTTTTAGAAAAATAAAAGTTCTGCAACCCGCAACAAAAAATACAATTATGCAATTACCAGTATCCTTCGTTAAGAATCCGATAATTCTCATTTGCTTACGTTTTAATTGTTTATCACGCGAGGAATTGAAAACAAATCAAATTTCCCACGAAAAAGTGATCTTCGTATTACAGTGGACTCCGGTTATAGTGAACTTAAGTCACTTGTCCCATTCCACTTACATTACAAATAAGCGTAAGAAGATTCGGTTATAGTGAACCTGAACCTCGGCTATAGTGAACGTGGGAAATACAACATCCTGCAAAAGAACGTATCACCTCTGTGCCACAAATTCCAACACCAGGCAGCTTGAAGAAAAAAAACCTTCGGCCAAAGGTCATAATCGAAGAAGTCTCCCTGAGGTGAAGGTAGCGGACCCGCAATGGCCGCTCATTTTCACTGCGGAAAAAGAAAGATCGTGTCCTGAGTCGACTGCAGCTGGAGGCGGCGACCCGCGAAGGGTGTCAAGACAGCATTACCGTACTTAGAAACAAAGGACAACTCTGGAGAAGCATCTGGAGAAATTACTAATGAAAAGGTATGAAGCAATTGAAAACAATTGACTTATAAAGAACAAATAAAGATACTAAAGTTTTTTTAGATCGTGCTCTTCATGAATTTTGCTGTAATTCTATTATAAATAAAATCAATTGTTATGGAGGAATTCTGTTTAATTTTGACATGACTGGGTATAGTGAACCTCAAATATAGTGAACCAAAATTGTGAGTCCCCAGAAGTTCACTATCACTGGAGTCGACTGTATTTCTCTTCCTGCTCAGTGTCGCTTCAGTGAAGGAGTCACACTTTCCTATTTCTTGTCTCCGCGCAGTCGCTTTCGGATGGGGCCCAAGTAGCCCCCCTCCGGGGCGGCCAGCCAGGCAACGCACCCTGCCCGGATGAAGTCCGTCACGTACCCAGAAATGCGGTACCGGAAATGGTAATCGCGATCAGAAAAATAATCTTCTTCTGAATAGTTCGTGGTGAACCATAAAATGACATCAATGATAAGTTCTATTGCTCCGGTCATAAGAAACATTTTGAGATACAATTTTATCCTGCAACAAAATAAGAAAACAATTATATATCAATCAGGAATTTCTACATCGAAAAGGCTTGAATGTTAAACTTTCTTAAAATTTAAAGGCAAGTCCGGTAGTGTGTTTAATACACTGCAATAGCGAAGCATTGTCGGGTCCACTAGTAAATAAATAAATAAACAAGCTACATAAAAAGAAGGAAATCTTCGAAAGGTTTAAAATATTGAGTGTTCTTTATTTCCTTCTTACGTTTTCGTGGCAACTGTCCTTCGACTGGTTCCCTTGTTGCTGTTCGCTGCAGTGGAGGTATCGGCCTGCTGTCGCCAGTTGCCTTGATCTTCCTCTTTCCGTAGTACAGAATTTCCTCGCTTGAGACGCTGCACCTTCCGCAGAGTGTGAGCCAGACACACGACGTTGCAGAACACTAGGCAGACGACAGGGCCAAAATAAAATAGGGCGGTCCCGTGCTTCAGAGATACGTTTGTATAATCCTCATCTGTAACACAAAGAGGGAAAATGATCAATAGGGTCGGATTTTTATTACCTAAAACATCGCCAAAATGATCAATAAAGTGGTCTTAAAATGTTTTTAAAATGCCCTAAAATCAAAGGAAAATGACGTAAAAAGAATGAGCACAAACACTTCAGATGAATTGTTGAATATGTTACTGATGTAATTGAGGCTTTTTCCTTTCGTTCGTTCAACTGAACTCAGCTAGCATACTTTTGGTTTGGACCTCTCTTTAATTGAAAATCTCTCTCCTGTCTTTAGTCATCCCAAAGTCGGCCGAATCGACAGTGGCGCTGACAGGTGACAGGACCTTACATTACGTCATCACGACGGCTGACATAATTTCTGAGCAATGAAATAGAATCGACTAAGTAATTGAGTTGAGAACATTTGTTGCATCTCGTAAGTATTATTTCTACCCAGTACCATTAAAATGATATGAAATCAACCCAAAATGCTTTAAAAATTATTTATTAGTAGAAATCGACGAATAATAAAAACACATCCATATAAAAGTAGGTTATTTGCTTCTATCATAGCATAAAATTGATGTCTATACTAAAAGGCATGGTTTTAAAGTGAAAAGAAACAAACTTTATTTTATTAAAATCCGCCTCCCAATAGTCTTATTAATGTATTTATTTATTTAATCAAAAACAGTCAAAAACTGTATGTGACGTATGGGGAGAAAATCATCTGCGCACGCTTTCTTGAGTTTCAGAATCCCTTCTCAACAATTTAACTGTTAATAGTTGAAAGATGAAAAAAATAGTAATAATAATAATAAATTTAAAAAAGCGAGAGATTAACATTTCAGAAACTAGATATTTTCGTTGCCGAATTATAGAAAACTTATTTTTAACGGTAAAGAAACGAACAGATTTGATTTTTCTGTATTGTTAACAAAATATAAACTCACCCTAAGCTCTACTACCACTACAAGCAAAAGGAAAGTTCAACAAAACGTGCGCATAGTGAAGCTACATTTACGTCCAGAAGCAAATCAAGGGGCGATCTCAGCATTTGCTCAATGGATCAGGGAAACTAGATAAAATCCCGATCGAGATGGGGATCATTGACCCGGAAGCTGAAGTACATTACTTGTTACAGGCATATTGAGTCTTTTTTTAAAATTATACAATGTAAATATAAACTAATTCATTATACTATATCTTGGTTTTGTTAAAGTAAACATTATTTTTGTTTTTGACGATCTGTATAGTCTCTAACTGTATAGAAACAGTTTTGCAGCAGAAAATATTTTACTTTTAACATAAATTTGTGAACCAAACTTAATTGTTTAATTACATATGGCAATGCGTTGTAAAGTAACGTACATGTATTGTGTGTGGATTTCTTGTAGTGAGCTGTTGATACACTTGATGAACATGATTTATACGTCAGGTGGTGTAACTATAAATATCAGTATTATATGAAAATAAGTTTCCACCGCTAAGTAAGTCGTTTTTGACAAATAATACAGACTCGTAAATAAATAGGCAAGGCAATGGTAAGATTCCAAGCTCAATGAAAAGAGGCTTGCGCGGATCACGTGGATGGGATTTTTTCATTATTCGGATAATTTTCTTTTGCAATCTTAATGTCTGGGCACTAAAGGAACAGCTTCCCCAGAATATTATGCTATATCTCAGGTGGGAATGTACATTTGCAAAATACATGCAACGAGCTGCATGAAGGCTGACAGAATTAGAAAGAATTCTGAATGCATAACATAATGAGCTTAATTTAGTGTTTAATTCTGTTATATGGACATTCCATTTGAGGTTTGATTGAATTGAGAGACCTAGAAATTTTGTTACCTTAACATCAGCTAATTGCGTATTGTTCATTTTCAATGGAGCATGCGATTGCCGATTGGAAACGCAAAATTGCATTGAAATAGTTTTTCCTTCGTTAACTATTAATTTATTACAAAACCAATTTGAAACTTCTGAAATTGTACTATATTGTTTCTTTTTTTGCGAAGAACATTCGTGTCATCGGCAAACAGAACTGTTCTTCCATTTTTAATAGATGAGGACATATCGTTTACGTACAACAGAAAGAGGATAGAACCTAAGATCGAACCTTGTGGGACCCCATGTTCAATTGGCCAAGAATTCGAATGTCCTTTCATGGCCTTTCATGTCATAACGGTATTTCTACTCTTTGATATCGATGTTTAAGGTACGAAGTTATCCAATCTAGGGCAATACCACAAATTCCATAAGAAGGTCATTTTGAGAGCAAGATGTTGTGGTTAATAACGTCAAAAGCTTTCGAAAGATCTAAAAATATCCCAATGGCTTCTTCATTTTGGTCCATCGATGAAGGAACATCTTAAAGGGAAAAAAATTGCAGTTTTCGTAGATTTTGATTTTCTGAAGCTGAGTTGTGAGTCTGAAAACGCTTCGTTTTTCCTGAGAAAAGTTTCCATTCGCGTATAGAAAAGGCTCTCAAATATTTTTGAGAAAACTGACAAAAGAGAAATTGGTCGGTAATTTTGAATTTCATTTTTGTTCCCTTTTTTAAAAAGTGGCTTAAGTTTTGCTGTTTTGAAAATATCTGGATATATTCCTGTGCACAAGGAAGTATTGAAAATGTGAGTTAATGGGTGTATAATGGCAGGTGCACACGTTTTTAATAAACAATACGGAAATTCATCTAAACCAGATGGATATTTATTTTTTAGTTTACTGACTATACTGAGGATACCTACGATCTTTTGTGTATGCGCACGGCTGCAAGATTCTTCAACAATTACCCCTCGTGGCGTCATTAAGTATTATTTCTTCGAAATCTCGACAATGAGAATGCTTATGCGCGCCAAAACCTCTCACCTGGTGTCGCAATACCAACCCTATATAATTAAATTAATAGCCGGTAGCATATATACGTACATCTTAACTGTGTTTTACTCGCGCGAGGCGAGTCGAGTAACCGTGAAACTGTGTTCGGCCACTTTCTTTTTAAATAATGCTCTTCTATCGCGCCTTCATTTGGAGGACTTTTAATTCTCGGGATGTTGACACTCTACAGTGTCTCCGTTACCTGGCGCTGCAAACCGGGCTTCTACGAAAAATGTTCAACTCTTCAACTGTTTGTCCTTCCAAAGAGTTTCCTGCGAAAGATGTTATTGTCTTTCCCTCTGGAAGCAAACGCGCCGTGTTTGGAGAAAAAAAAAACGATAATATCCGAATGTCCGACGCGGGACGTTTAAAAATGCATGCTCTTTACTGTTGATTAGCGGCAAGGAATTGTTATTTTGATAGGTTTCAAAGTACGGCGCCAAATTTGAATCAATTTTGGCCGCCGATGTGCTAACAGTTGCATACGCAATGCACGAATCGTCGAGGCACAAAAATAAATGTACAACACGATACATTAATTCCTTGTATCTATTAAAAATTGATCCTATATGATCCCGACCACCGTTCCATCTAGCTCCACATCCTTAATAAAGGATCAGTAGGAAAGCAACAACAATAGTATAAGTATGTAATATTAATCTATTTGTTTTTTTAATATAAACTAGTGGTGCCGAAACAGCAGGTACATTCTCACCTGTAGTAATGGTAATTGTCTCGTGTAATTTCTCTCCGAAGTTACACATCTCTCATTATTCTTTGTAAAACTCATTTTAAATCGTATAATATTTAAGTACGAAAATTAAATAGATTCAATAGATTTTTTATTCAAAACGTATTCAAAACATTTATTTTTATTCGAAGTATATTTCTGGCATTAAATTCATTGTATAAGGTATGCAGTAAATTCACGAACATATCCTCTGAGTTTTGTAGACTTGCAATATTCTGCGTAAGCAGTACGCGCGAAAGTAAAATAATTAAAAGTTCAATAATAAGATAATTATAGCGTTGGCGAACAAATGCAAATAGATCGGGAAAATATAGAATAGTAATTATTAAACCCTACAGTATTGTAATATTCGCCAAATATATAAAAGTATTAGCTTATATGTATGGGATACACCTTTTTTAAAGAGCTGATTTTTCCCAACAGAGTTTGTTTAAAGCAAAAGTCTACAATTTTGAAGTTTTCAAAACTTAACTTTTTGGGAATTTCCAAAAAAAACGGAACAATAGCCGAAAAGGGGACCAGCACCATATTTTTTACTGCCCCTTATTACAAATCAAGAGAATATTTAAAGAAAAATGGATCGTTTTTTTTTCGAAAAAAATAGCCTATAATTCGCCCGAACTTACACTAAAAGTACTCATATTTTTTAAAAATTGAACAAACTTATTTAAAGATCGTCTTTAAGAAACATATTTATTTCAATTGATGGAATTGGACGTTTTCAAGTAACAGATGAGGTGTTAGTAGCGAAGAATTTGCAATATTTCAATATTAGATAGTTTTTTTTCAATAAAGCGAGGAAGTATGTACTATTGTAACCCCACAACTTTCTTTAAAAGAGCAAATGACACTTAAGAAACATCATTTTCGTTGATCTATCTGAATTTTCAAAAATTAAAAAAGTTTGAAATAATGCAAAAAGTATATACTGTTGTAGCACAAGTTCTATTCTGCTAATAGAGGACTGAAAAATTGAGCAAATGTAAAAGTGTCTTCTAGACTCCGATAGGTAGCAGCTGGGAAGAGTGGGAACCAAACCGAATAGCCACCTCAGACGTAACAGATTAGGAAACTAACTCGTATGAGAAAATCTGTGCCATTCTGTAGCACCAGTAGTTCATATTTTTTGATAACATATTATTAATATCCCATTTGTACAGAAGTATTTCAAAGACAGCGATTGTTTCTACAGTGTCCTTGAATGAGAAAAATATTTAATACGGAGTACTCTTACATCGTCGCTACGGAGTATGATAACTTAAAGTTATGAAATGCTGCGCGATAAAAACGCGAATATTCGTCAGAAAAACTCTCATTACAGATATGATTACGTAGGCTTCCGCGGCCGGAGTATGTCTCTTGGCTATCCGGGACAAGCCACGTCGATCTGCTCGTAGCTGACGTTTCGGCCAACATATTGTGGCTTTCCTCAGAGCGTACTGCCTTACGGCGTAGAACAGTACGCTCTGAGGAAGGTCACAATATGTTGGCCGAAACGTCAGCTACGAGCAGATCGACGCGGCTTGTCCCGGATAGCCAAGAGACACTCTCATTACAGGGCCATGATAAAGAAAAAGTGGATAAATCCAGTTGCTAACTACGAAAACATCATCTAACACGTGGTGTAGCCAGAATCTATATTTTGTGGATCAGGTATACCGAAAAATTGAAGGACGGCAAAACGTTCGTCCGTCCGTCTGTCCGTCTGTCCGTCTGTCCGTCTGTCCGTCTGTCCGTCTGTCCGTCTGTCCGTCTGTCCGTCTGTCCGTCTGTCCGTCTGTCCGTCTGTCCGTCTGTCCGTCTGTCCGTCTGTCTGTCTAATGTCGCGACCCTTTTGAAATCGATAGTTTAATTTTGGGGGGTACGTTATATGAAGCCTCAAGGAGATTTTGAAAATTTTCAAAAAAATGTCACCATCGTTTTTTATTACATTTATTTTGTTAGATAGTGTAAAGCTCCTTTAAGAAAATGGTGCTGGTGTCATGTTCGTTCAAAACCCTGATTTTTCGAAATTTGCAAATATTCAATATTTTTTTCGGTGTCTTCCTACAACTATAATTATGAAAATAGAGATTTCTTCCCTTAATGAAATCTGTTACTTAAAGATAGATTTTTAAATAAGGTCATAGTTTTTCGAATATTTTAGTACTTTTTGTGTAATTTTGCTTGAAAATACGATGGAGAAAGTACGTGCTGCTTTATCACCACTAATTTTATTTTCGTGGTGCTCATGTTCTATTTACCTGAGTAAAATCCAAAAGGTTCGTTGTAACACCCCCTCACTTCGACAAGCGTCGGGCTGTACCACGGCGGAGTCCAATCCAAGTTCTCCCCAAAATTATTCGGTGGAGTAAACAGCAAGGCACATGCTATTGTTAGGAGAGCTGGCAGTCCCCATGCCAGCAATGAATACACCACGAACCTCTTTTTCCCACTCCTGCTTGGAAGTGCCGCCTGTAATCTAAACAAAAGAGAGAGGGAATAAATAATAAAATTAACTAGGGAATAAAATATTGAATTATATAAATGATTGATGAATTGATGAATAATGATAAATTAATTAATACGACCCCTGAGCAGATATAAAATACAGAAAAATAATTAACATATCATATTTTACAAAAGGAAGGCGCTACGTAAAATAATGTATAAGTACACTTACTGTAAAATTATATAAAATCTTATAAAGCAAATGTCATTTAAAACGGCAGAAATCTGTTTTCCGTTGAACTAACTGAATTTTTGAAAATTGATTAAATTAGAAATAATGCGAGAAAGTATATGCACCACTGCTAGTTTCTGCAGGAATTAATATTTTGGTACATGAAATCAGAAGTTACGAAGTACCTAAAAACGACCTTCTCAACCTAGTTTCCTGTCGATTCCATGAATAGTAAAGATTTTAAAATGCATAAGTAAAGAAAAGAGCTGTTGTCAGATAACCTAAAATTTTGTTCATCAAAATATTGTTACCTGAACCCCATAGTCATGTTAACGCACAGAGCGGTAAGCCAAAACCAGGCAGCCATCAGTAGGAAGTACATCACGAGTGCTGCAGAAGCAGACAGTATTGCATTACGAATACATAATTGAAGGCTTGAAATAAAAAAGGATGTAAGTGCCATTTTCATGCATATATATATATATATATATATATATATATATATATATATATATATATATATATATATATATATATATATATTGAGATATACAAATTTTCTCTCTACTTTAATATCTCGCAAAGATCTTAGCGTCCGGCTTGCTGGGTCAATGGGTCACGATATATATAATCCTTATTACCTTTATAATGGATTATAGAATCCGCAGACTATACAGCGCTGCTGGGAATCTGAAATTAGAATGATTCTAATTCCTAGTTCATTACTGTTTGGATTGACTAAATGAAAGATCACTTTCTTTTCTAAAGAACAAAATTTAACAAAGTTTATTGTTACCTTTTTGCAAACAATATAGTGAATTTAATACATGATTTTAATGTTAGGCCTTTGATCAAGATATCTTTGAATTTAGAATTTTATACCGCGGTTAACTTATCTATTCTTCGTTGATGTCCCTCGAAGACTTCTCAGTCGAAATATCTTGCGAGCTTGCCGTAGTCCAAAGTTCCAAGAAATCCTCTTCTGCTCCTATCCAAGATGGTGTCAAACTATCAAAATTATCAGTCCTGATTACGTCCTATGACATAGTCCCGAAACCTATAACTCGATTACCACTCCCGACGAAGTCCCAATTTATGCATCAATATTACTTTCACATGCAATATCTGCAATATTATTTGCTGTCCTTCAAATTTCACAATCTGATAACCCGACTCTGACTATCTGCACTACCTCGCTCCCTCTCACGACCCACGATCCGTTCAGACACGCGATGCCGGTCAGAATGAATTCTTCTTGCATGATTCACCCCTCGAAGCTTCCTATTAAACTCCCTTCTTTTTTTTCATAACATTTGACCGTCCTTCTCTCACCCAGCCAATCCATGCGTTCGTTATATTTTGATGTAGCTAACCTTTCGATCGTCTAAACTTCTTAATGCATATTCCACCATATTGTCTTCAAATAAATGTTAGTTTATATTCATGTGACATATCGGTATGTCACAGCTTCCCCTCTCCAAGCGTCATTTGGTTTGCTACAACCTAACTAAATGACAAGACTAAAACTGAACACTTTCTTCTTGCTTCTTCACACTAAACGACATTAACACTTTACACTTTGCACTGCACTAGGTCTTGTTTCTTGCTGCCTTAAAACTATTTACATTTTCCTTTCGGAATGTGCCAACAATAACCATTTCACCAGGTATTCTAATAACCGTATCTGCCTAATATTTGCTCCCCATTAACTTCATTGAATACACATACACATTAAATTAAACTCCCTACACAAACTGACAAAATACACGTAACAACAAAACAATAACAAAAGAAAAACTATTACTCCTAATATTTACAACTATTTACAAATCTCTGTCATGACCAGAATATTTAATCATGCGTGTCGTCCCTCATATACGGCTTCATGTTCCTGTAGTTATATATTCCCATTTGTCGTCCGTTTTCATCATTCAAAATCGCAGCATTCTTGCTTAATACTTTACAAATTCGGTACGGACCTTTATACAACGGGAAAAATTTATAAAATAGCTTCTTATCCGCTGACGACACTTGAGGTACTCTAATTAACACTTCATCACCCTCCTTATACTCGCCTCGAAAGCATTGCTTCTGTTTTAGCTTTCTTTTGGCTGCTGCCTCCCTCAAATTGTCATAAATTATTCGCGTATCTCTCACATCATCTGGGATCCCACTTATATCTGGTGGTATCCTAATCCTTCGAAACGGATCATTTTTTTCTTTCCTACCCATGTGGACCTCTATAGGCGTGCTTCGCGTGCTCCCATGCGGAACATTATTCAAAACGTAGTTCAATACTGGAACGGCCTCCATCCATCGGTTATGGCTTTCCGAAATGTAGACTCTAAATAAACGCGAAATCTCCTTCATAATTCTTTCGCTGGGGTTAGCTTGAGGATTCCGTACCGTCGTGTAACATATTTGGATACCAATTCTTCCCATGTCTTGTTCCCATTTTCCACTAGTAAATTGCGTCCCCAGATCACTAATAATTTTTTTAGGTATACCGAATTCTTCAAAAAATTTGTGGCATTGCGTAATGCAACTCTGTGCATTCGCCTTTCTAATGGGATATAATTTTGTGATTTTAGAAAAAACATCCATTATTACTAACAAATATTGATTCCCAAATTTGGATTTCGGCATTGGTCCATAAAGATCCACAGCGTATATTTCCTTAGTTGACGTAGGTATTATCGCTTTGCTGCTCCCCTCATACCTTTTATTGGGCTGTTTGGTTTTCTGACAGACGTCACACTTACTGATTTGCTTACGGATTTGTCGCCCCATGCCTTTCCAATAGCATTTTGATCTTAGTATTACTTCGATTTTGTTACATCCAAAGTGGCCGAAATGTTGATGCGTAGATAGAATCAGTTCTCGCCTATGCGCTTCTGGTATCCAAATTTGATACTGCGTCCCTCGTTTCCTAATCCGATGTAATAATACCCCCTCGTACATCTTCCACATTGAAAATTTCGGATCATCCTGCCGTCGGTCGTTATCTTCCGCCGAAAAATGCTCAATTATTTGCCTCCCCACAGGATCCTCTCTTTGAATTTTCGCTAATTCCTCCTTCGTCCATTTCGGTCGTATTTCCGTTAACTGGATAGCATTAATATCGGGTTCCACACTACCTTCCTTTTCCTTTATCCTGATTCTCGATAAATAATCGGGCAAAACGTTATCACGGCCTTCACAATATTGGATGTTAAAATCAAATTGTTGAAGCCATAGTGACCATCTCAACAATCTATCGTTATTCAAATGACTTCTCATTAAGAAAATTAGGGCCTTGTGGTCCGTAATGACGGTAAATGGTCGTCCAATTAATATAGCCCGTAATTTCTGCGTAGCCCACACAATTCCTAAAGCTTCCCGTTCACTGGTAGTAAAAAGTCGTTCGCCAAGGGTCAAAACACGACTTTCTAGGGCGATTATTCTCTGCTTATTCTTTTCGTCGTATTGGAACAACACAGCTCCCATGGCAAATCCACTACTATCCACTTGTAGATACATTCTTTTGTCGAAATCTGGATAACTGATCAAAAATGTCTTCTCAAATAGTTCTTTTAATTTTTTAAACGCCTCTTGACATTTTGCATCCCACGCCCATTTCCTCCCTTTCTTTAGCAATTCTATTATTGGGTGTATTATTTCTGAATAACCTTTGCAAAACCGGGAATAATAATTGCACACCCCAATCAATCTTCTAACTTCCCTTACATTCCGAGGTCGCGGAAAATTCTTAATCAATTCTTTCTTTTTATCTTGCATCGACATTCCTTGATCCGATATGACGTGCCCCATAAATTTTATATTCCTCCTCCCGAATTGGCATTTTCCAATATTTAATTTTAAATTATACTTCCGAAAGATTTCGAATAGTTTTTTCAACTTCTTTAAATGTTCAAACATATTGGTAGAGAATAACACAATATCGTCGACGTACATGAGAGTAGTTTCCTTTAGTTCATCCGGTATTACATCGTCCAAATAACTGATTAAAGCTGCGCCACTATTCTTTAATCCAAAGGCCATCCTCTGAAAACTATACGTATTGCCTTCAAATGAAAAACTGACAAATTTTTGCGATTCTGGGTGTAGTCCAATTTGCCAGTACGACGCAGTAAAATCCAGTCCCGTGAATATCCGAGCTCCTTTTACCTTCCACATCATTTCATCTAATTTCGGCGGTTTTTCATGACGAGCGATGGTCTTGCTATTGAGTTTCCTAGCATCCACACAAAATCTGATCTTATTGTCTTTCTTACGAACTATCACTATTGGGCTTACATACGGTGTCATCGATTTTTTTATTATACCATCCTCAAGCATCGTGTTTATTTGTTTACGTACTTCGCTTTTATATACATGGGGGATTGGATATTGTTTCAGATTAAAAGGTTCCTCATCCATCAATTCAATTTTAAATTGATATCCCTTTACCGGCTCCCTTGAACTTCCAAAAATATCTTTATATTCATTGACTAACATTTCAATTGCTTCACTAGCATCTATTCCGTTTTCGTCGACCGCGCCCTCTGCTGCCGCGTGGATCTGGTCCCTGGTCTCTTCAATTTGTTCCGCAATATCGCAAATACACATATCTTCGCCCTCCTGGTCTTTGATCCCTAAACAATGTTGTTGCCCTTTGTCACCTCGTAACAATATACTCCTGTTACCTATGTCGACCTTGGCGTCATACATTTTTAGGCCATCAATCCCCAAAATAATTGGACGAATCAAATTCTTCACTACAATTGCCGGAAACTGAATTGTCATCCCTTGGACTTCCACTTCCACCCAAATTTGCCGACTTCTCGTTTCGATGCGCCTTCCATTAGCTGTCCGAATATCCAAACTCCTAGTGGGTAGCTCCTCAATTTTATTTCCCTTTTTCTTTAACTGCTCATATAATTTTTCCGACACTGCACAAACATTAGCACCTGTGTCAATTAAAATGTCTACAGGTATATTCCGAAATATCCCCTTCAAAATTAAACACGTGCTATTCTCCGCCCGTTCGTCCGTATCTTCCCTTAATAAATCTTCCGCCGATACTTCAATGCTATTCAACTCCTTAAGAACCATCACGCCCTCATTATCATCGTTCGAAGTATCCCGCCCATTTACTTCGAACACTGGGAGTTTTCCTGTTCAATCGCATTAATTTCCACATGTTCCCGTTTATTGTCCTCTTTGAACCTCCGCGGATACCCGTTTCCTGTCTTTTTATTTTCCATTTTAGTACTATTTCCCCTGTCATCCTTTCTTTCTGAGCTATAATTTCCTTGGCGGTTGTAATTATTCATTGTTTTTCCCGTTCCATTGTTATTCTCGTTCCTGCTTTCATTATATTGATACCCGTTACTACGATCATAATCACTATTCAATGTCTGGTCGAATCGACTTAAACGTTCGACCAGATCCTCAGAATCAATAGGCATGGAGTTCCACAATAAATTTTGGATATTTACAGGCAACTGACGAATAATAATTCTAATTAATTCATTGCTATCCATTCTGTCTTCGCATGCCTTGAATGCTGCTATTTTACGTGTTGCGAAGTCACACATATTCTCGGCTCCACCCTTCTTATACCTTTCACTCATTAATTTGTATTTTAGATCAAACTTGTGGCTTTCGTTCCAATATCTTTTTAAGAATTTATCCTTCCATTCCTTATAATTAGTCGGTTCCGGTACTAAAGAGGTCAACCAATGATGTGCCTTGGACGACATGGCTTGTTCTACTATATGCAATTTTAATCTTTCAGGGATATTATTTATCATAAAATAATTCTCTAATTTTGAAATAAACGACCACGGTTGTTCTTTCATATCACCATGAAATTTTAGGTGGCTTGGTATTACAAGCGCCGATGCATTCATTGCTATATTTCCCTGCGAACGTATGAATTCGTTTTCTAACTGTTCAATCTTGTCCTTAATGTCCGACATGTATTTCCCAGATTCAGATTCTTGCACCATTTTAATGTTTCTAAGTCCCTCCTGTATTCGTTTTTCTAATTTACTATCCGAATTAACTAATTTAGATTCTATGTTTTCAATTTTTTCGCCATGTTGAAGCGACATTGCGTTTAAGTTATCTACACGCGATTCGACGATTGTCAACTTTTCGCATTGTTGGTCATGTAAATGTCCCAATGTCACAACGCTCTCCTGTAAATTATTAACTTTGGAATTAATTTTGTCGCCAGATTCTTTTAATTCCCTCTGCATTTGGTCGACTTGATTATTAAAAGACTCAATTTTACAATGAATAATATTGAATTCAGCCGATGTATCCACCCGTAATTGCACTATTTCCTCGTGTATTTCCTGACGAAAATTCTTCAATTCTAATGACATTTTCGATGTCATTCCTTCCAATTTAGCGTTATTTTTTTCTAATTTAGTATTAATATCTGAAGTAATTCCCTCTAATTTAGTATTCATATCTGAAGTAATTCCCTCTAATTTAGTATTCATATCTGAAGTAATTCCCTCTAATTTAGTATTCATATCTGAAGTAATTCCCTCTAATTTAGTATTATTATGCTCAAGTTTTGCGTTCATTTCTGCTAACATTTTAAGAATTAAATTATTAGGGTCCATATTTCCTAACGGTGCAGCCATTATTTCCTTTTCTTGTGGTTCAATCTCAATAATTTCACGCGAGATTTCTCCCTCGGGATTAGTATTAGCAGACGCCATATCATCTACATTAACATTCTCCATACGCAATTTTTTGCTCCTAGTATCCATTTTGAATTCTAATACAAATTAAAATCTCTCTGTTAAATTATTTTAAAATCACACCAATGAAATGGTCTTGGCTCTTTCTTATAATTAACAATTAATTTCAAATGTCAATCCATAAATTTCAGATTCCCTTTGGATCACTTTATTATAATTTATAAGACTAATTTTATCCGTGTCACCAATTGTTATAAATTATAACAAATTATGCATCACGTTGGCGCGCCATTTTGAGATATTCAAAATTTTCTCTCTACTTTAATATCTCGCAAAGATCTTAGCGTCCGGCTTGCTGGGTCAATGGGTCACGATATATATAATCCTTATTACCTTTATAATGGATTATAGAATCCGCAGACTATACAGCGCTGCTGGGAATCTGAAATTAGAATGATTCTAATTCCTAGTTCATTACTGTTTGGATTGACTAAATGAAAGATCACTTTCTTTTCTAAAGAACAAAATTTAACAAAGTTTATTGTTACCTTTTTGCAAACAATATAGTGAATTTAATACATGATTTTAATGTTAGGCCTTTGATCAAGATATCTTTGAATTTAGAATTTTATACCGCGGTTAACTTATCTATTCTTCGTTGATGTCCCTCGAAGACTTCTCAGTCGAAATATCTTGCGAGCTTGCCGTAGTCCAAAGTTCCAAGAAATCCTCTTCTGCTCCTATCCAAGATGGTGTCAAACTATCAAAATTATCAGTCCTGATTACGTCCTATGACATAGTCCCGAAACCTATAACTCGATTACCACTCCCGACGAAGTCCCAATTTATGCATCAATATTACTTTCACATGCAATATCTGCAATATTATTTGCTGTCCTTCAAATTTCACAATCTGATAACCCGACTCTGACTATCTGCACTACCTCGCTCCCTCTCACGACCCACGATCCGTTCAGACACGCGATGCCGGTCAGAATGAATTCTTCTTGCATGATTCACCCCTCGAAGCTTCCTATTAAACTCCCTTCTTTTTTTTCATAACATTTGACCGTCCTTCTCTCACCCAGCCAATCCATGCGTTCGTTATATTTTGATGTAGCTAACCTTTCGATCGTCTAAACTTCTTAATGCATATTCCACCATATTGTCTTCAAATAAATGTTAGTTTATATTCATGTGACATATCGGTATGTCACAATATATATATATATATATATATATATATATATATATATATATATATATATATATATATATCCCCCTTCGCCCCTCTAAAATTTTAAGTGTATATATTGCATATCCATATATTTGCAATTTTATTCATGTTTTCATTCATAAATTAGTCTGTGTGTAATTCTAAAGCTCGCATTTTAAATTTTGGAATTTCAAAAATCTTGCATTGATTGATTCATTGTTAGTGATTCCTAACGCGCCAACTACTACAACGCCTTAGGCTCGTACGTGTAGAGCGTGTTTTGCTCGGGAGGTGGTGGTGGTCTTCCTGAATGGCGAGAACCGGCGCCGACCTACCGTCCACTGGGGGTTTCCCAACCAAGTATCTCCCACCCGCGGCCCACCGCTCCAGCCGGGACAAGCTCTAAGCTCCCGACCGGTCTCCCGGCATGTGTGGTAGTGTAGTGCATGTTAGTGTAAGTGTGTGCGTGTGTGTGTATATATAAGGGTGAGGATATGACCAGGGAAAAGGAAATAAAGATCACGTGCGGTCCGTGGCTCGTTTGTTAGGGTACTGCTCCGGCATTCGTCTGGTGTTGATAAGAGAAACCACGGAAAACTACCGATCAGAGTAGCCGGCGGCTAGAAATCTCCTCCAGACAACGACTGAATTGGACCTAGCTGAAAAGCTAGTGTCGAAACATCTGCCACCATGAAGACTTGAACCTAGGACCCCCCAGGTCAGAGGCGCTGCAGTGACATCAGTTGATGCACTGAGCTACCGCTCCCGGTTTATCATTAGTCATAAATTAATCATAAACATGTGTTTCAAAATTGGAAACACATGTTTATGATTAATATTAAATAGGATCTAATGAATAATTTATGCGTGTTCAATTTTTTCTATGGAAGATGAATATTTATTTCAATATTTAGATCAATATTTTACGGAACATCAATCATATATTTTTATATTTAGAAATTAATAAAATCCATTCTGTTTTTATTTTTTCGTAGTTATGCATATTTATAACTCCACCGAACATTTAATTTTTATGATTACGAAGTGTCTACTTTTGACACTAAACATATGTACGAAATAAGACATCTTCAAACCGATTATAAAAATTACATGCATTTAAGTATATATAATTTTTAAAATATATAATAAGAATACTCTATTAATATTGTAAGTTTTAGAAGTTCCTACACACAAATTGTGAAACACTGCCGCCGTAGGCACGTGCCTCCTGGGCCTATGCGTAGATCCGCTCCTCAGTTCGCCACAAACACCATGCTTCAGGGACATCAGGACATGTCAGAAAAAATTGAAGCTGGTCAGAAGAGGAAAATTGGGGCTGGTCAGAAAGGAAAATTTGAGGCTGGTCACAAGGAAAAAATTTGGAGCAGATCAGAACGAAAAATTGAGGCTGGTCAGAATGATCAGAACAAAATAATGATTGAGTGTTCCCTCGTTGCCCCAACTCAAGAGTAAATATCTACGCCTTAGGGGGAATCGAACCCATAGTCCTTCTGTTTAGGATCGCCAACGAGCTGTCGCTCGAGCGATCTCGTCCCTTCGAACAGGTTCAATTAAACTATACTTTTTCATTTCCATTAAGACCCTGGTGGATTTACGATCATTAAATATTCAGGAATACCTCGAGCTTCTTTATTTGTTCCGTTTCTTTGGAATATTTCGTATGCCCATTTGCAATTCAATTATGGCTGTTTTCACCATGCAATGTATTTATAAACGAAACAGCGATAAATGATCACTTACTAAGTTTCTTGTCCAATTCATAGAATTCAGATTTTATTAAACTTATCCATTAGTGCTGAAATGTCAATTTATTGAAAATCATTTCAAATATCTTGAAATTTTGAATTTATTGTTATACTCACCTGCTTCCATGTTTTCAATTTAAGTTTTTTCTATTACGCCATCATGGAAGTAACATTGGAGATACATTTTGATCAGTCACCATATGCATATTTTAGTGGTGTTCAATTTTTCGTACTTATCGTTTTCATTACTCACCTAAGTGCAAGCATGTACTTCGGAGGTTATGTGGTATATCGTCATCTACTATTGCATCTATTGTGTCACTGATTCCTACAAAATACACAATCTGTCCCGCGTTGAATCCAAAGAAACAGACAACGTGACACATCATACACCACCCGTGCACCTTGTGCCGCATGCCACCATCGCACGCGATTGACAATATCGTCATGGCTAACAGCAAAGTGGTGACCACACACAACGGACGCACTAGCCAGTAAATGCCTCTCGCGACACGAAGGCTTTCGCAGTAGAATAACTCTTCCTGCAAAGACCCGTTGTGGCGGCGGTAGTCGAAGCACGAATCCCACGTGTGGAAGAGATAGTGGCGATAGCCCGACCGCAGCCACTGGACGGGACGGTCTCCGGACGCGGCGAGGCGGAGATCTGGACAGTCAAGTTTCTCTCCGGAGTAAGGAAACTCCGAATCAAATCCCAAGGGAGAGTCAAAGGGTGACCAATCCCCTTCATCATCGTCTTCACACTCCCAAACTCCTGTTTTATTCACGAGCACTTTCCCCTTTTCGCAGCATTTTATGACGCACTCCTGGTCGTGGCAGGTCGTTCTGAAAAGCAAAGCAAATGGCCGCTCCGGTGACGCGGTGGCGTCGACGCAGTACTCGGCGCTCCTCAGCCCGCCTCCAGGCGCAGGTCGCGCCACGCGCGTTCTCTGGTAGAAGGCGACCCGCCGCCTCCACGCGTCCTCGCCCACACTCTCACCCTCACTCCACACAGCAGACGCCTCCACGCGTACCGCGTTCGACGCTACATCGTCTGCGAGGTCGAACAGCACCACTCGGCTGACGTGTGACAGTGGCAGGCCCGGCGGCAGCCATTGCCGCACCCACTCCGGGTCCAGCGGAGGGAACACCACGGTCCACGCTGCTTTAACGGAGGCGCTGCGGGGCCAATCGGCGCCCACACACGACGCGCCGTCGGCCGACAGCTCCTCGAACGCCCCGCAGCACTTGCGCACCACCACACAGCCCGCCAGGGGCGCTAGCAGCAGCGCCCATAACACGTACGAGAGCACGGCGCCCAGCCGGAGGGGCAAGAAGCAGCTTATTCTGGAGCGCGATTTCTCCATGAAGACTTCCTCACGGGGAGTGCTCTCTGTCTTACACACACCTTTTCCAAATGTTCTTTGTCTGAAAGTGGATGTCAATTAATAATACTTTAATAATAGAGGAAAGAACAGCAACCCGAGCCTCCATTTTGTTCTCGAATATTATTAAATCCTATTTTCTGCACAATTAAATCAAAATGTTTGCAATGCATACCTTAGTAAAAATGTTATATTCTACTTCAAATTATTGGCGGCCAAGAAGTTTAAGAATTTTTTCGTAAACATTACACTTTGTGGATTTATAAAAAAGTCCCCTTCCTAGCCTCCCGCAAACGTTTTAAGAAAGGGGCAAAACTAAATGAGAAAACTGAAAATAGATTGAACTCAGTGTAATTTTACAAAAATACAAGTTTAACAGCTTGTACATAAGAAATTGTCTTATATGTCTTCCACATAGTCTATATATTTAAGAACGACAAAAGTCACATATACCGGGTGATCAGTATAAAACGCAACCCTGCTATTCAAGGCACTGAGAGAAAAGTAAAAGTTTCAACACTGCTTTTGGGACAGCTCCTTCGACTGCATCTCAGCGACAATCCATTCACCACCACCCCCTTCCCGTGGTGTGGGTCATACCGGCTCAAAACAAAACAGGCCGCGTCTTCATTCATAGTTTACTTCTTTCACAGTTAACTTACGATGCGCCTCAGCGTAGAGCAACGCAGTTTTGTGTTGGAGGAGTATTTCCAAACGCAATCTTTCAAAGAGTACCGGGCAGCTTTCAGAGAAAAAAATTCATCTAAGTCTATTCCGAACAAGAGTACCTTATTTCTGTTAGTGAAGTGCTATTGTAAGAAAGGAGGTGTTTGATCGGAAACGCAGTCACCGAATTACAGTGCTCACGCAGTAAACAAACTTTACATCGGGTTGCAGCAAATGTTCTCAAGCCAGTTAATGCTTGTTTGTCAGCAAATGGCAAGGAATTTTTTACATTTTTTGTGAGGTTTGTTTGTTTCCGACCCCAATGTATAAATCATAATTTCCTTTTCTCCTTTACCGATTACCTAACTACCTTTATAATTTTTGTTGCAGGGAATTTCAAAACCTTCATGTCAAGGTTAAATAATGGGGATGAAGGGCAACGCTATGATGTATCATTATGCAGTGACTATCTTTCACGGATAATTTCACCAGTGATTATTCGACACTGACTACAGAGTCCTCTCTTTCAAAACTACTTTTATTTTAAAAGTATTATTATTTTAATGAAAATAAATACTAATTATTAATAACAACACTAATGATAATAATAATAAATTTGTTCTGCAGATCTGGAATTAATAATTTTAATGCATATTTAAAACAGCAAGTGCAAAACATCTTACACAGTGCTCGCGCAGCGAAAACTAGAGGAAGTTCGGGATGTTCTTTCAACTTCCATGAAAAAATGATTAAGGAAGCTCCAGGAGCAATGTAATCTCTCGTATGGAAGTGTGCATCGTGCTACAAAAAAATAAAAAATAAAAATATGCGCATTCAAACAGCGGACGTCTCAAGAGCTTAAGGTATCCGACCGGGCTGCTAGCATGAATTACTGTAATTGGCTACGGCGATTTGTTAGCGAAAGTTTTGATGCGCTTGATAAAGTGTTTTTAGTGATGAGGCTTGGCTTCATCTGGATGGATGTGTTAACCAGCAAAACAGTAGTCTCTGGGGGTACCGAGAGACCATAGGAAACAGTAGAGAGACCATAGCATTAAAACAAGATTGGAGTATGGTTTGCCATTTATCGACGCAGATTAATTGGTCAGTTGTTTTTCAAAGAAACAGTAACGGCGGATACGTATCAGAATAAATTGAGAAATAATTTTTATTATATTTTAATTAGTTAATTATTTTTAAAGTAACCTTATTCAATAATAATAATAATAATAATAATAATAATAATAATAATAATAATAATAATAATAACAAACATTTGTTCTGCGAATCTGAATTTATAATTTATTAATATTCATTTAAAACAAAAGTATAAAACATATACATTTCTGGAGCGTATGTTCTGGAGCGTATGTATCTTGTTATGAAACTAAAACAAGCAAAGTTTACTATAAAATTTACCTCAATGAATATTTTAATTGTCAAGTTTATTTCACTTTTAAACAATTTACGAAGGAATCGTCGTTCTAGACAATTCAATTTTCTTTCGACGCCAAAGAAGCAGGCGCGTGATTTTTTCTTTGAACTCGACGGTCACCTGCTCTCCTCCTCAGGGTGGCGTTAGTGGGAGAGGGGATTAAGCGTACTTCCCGTCAGTGTACCTGCTTGAAACCACCAGTCGCTATCTGACCCACTCAAACATGGTTGCCAGTGCATTTCGCTCTGCCTGCTGTGGGTTGCGTTTTATACTGATCACCCGGTACAAGCAACTTTTTCCACCTCCGCACATTCTAGATGAGTCCAGACACGTCAGCCATAGTTCTCTCACAGCCCCCTGAAAGTTTGTACTGCAAAAGGCACTCTGCATCTTCTTCACCTGCAAGGGAAAATATTTCTGGGAGGACTTCCAATTCGAAAGAGACAGAAGACATGTTCGATTCTTCGCGGAAGGTGGAATTTTCCTTTTCTTAAATCTCTCTCTTTTCGACATCTCTGGGATTAAATTCTGAAATTGTCTCTTGACTTCCTTCTTCTTCCTGCTATCTCGAACTGATAGACTTCAGATTAGGCTCTTGCTTTTTATTAGACTCCTAACGTATAAGAAGTGCCAAATATCTAATTGTTTTTATTTTAAACACCGAAAATTGGGGGCTAGCGTAAGGAACCTTTGGGGCCTCGGGTTCGGCACTAGCGTGTGTATATTCCAATTGCCAATAACATTTCTACCATGCAAGTAAAATACATTACATTGCCCTACATCAATAGCTTGTAATGTTCCCTTCAAAATAATGCAATGGTTAGAAGACTTACCGATGAAGTGGCGAAATCAGGCAACTGAGAATAAGCACTTGAGAAAACTTTGCTCTTCGCTGTTTGCACTATTGGCCGATGCAGCAACAAGTGAAAATGAAGACACTATCGCTTGTGTAGGCCTCGGGTTTGCGAAGAACTACTGCTTGAGTGCGTTTCCAACATGGCTGCTCAGAGCTGCAAATGAAGGGTGGAAGGCAGCTGCTTGGCCGAAGCGAGGGCGACCTCTGCGGTGACTGCGGACACAGACTCCTGTCCGTTGCAGGGTACGACACTCCTGTGCGATATCAAAAAACGGATCAGAGGGAAGCGGAGCCTTCCAGCAGGCCAACACATCCTCTGGATGTGGGCTTCCTCTGGCACACCATATCGCTTCTGTACAAGTTCTCCTTGCAATGAATATTCGCAGCGTTGTGCAAGGTTGTGGTGATTGTGGTTTTACAACAGTCAGTGGCGAATCCTGAACATTATTTTAAGTATGCGGCACTTTAAGGAAGCTACATCTACCGCTGTCTTTTATTTTGAGCTTTTTTGAAATCCCAATACTATGAAATTCCGTCCTTAATAACTGTTCCATAAGACAATTACACAAACCACTAACTTGAGGATTATTAACACATTTCGTTTTCACCGAAACTTGAGAGGAGTGTAACTTCCGAACGATCAGGGAAGGACTGCTCACCGCAATGTTTTGCGGTGCCCATTAACCGTCCGGACGCGCATCCTCCCCTCTCCCCGCCCTCGAAACATGAGGGGCTCTGGGTTATCGCGGCTGGCATGCGGTGGCTTCGCCTGTGCTAACGAATTCTCAGGACAGCATTAAGAACTGTTTGAAACTTCTCACTCCACAGCACTTCATAGCACTTACGGATGCGGAAAACTGACGGCTCTCGATAGCAAAACAGTTATTTTTTCGCATCTGTTTTAATACTTTCAAAATATCTATTATTTTAGAGGATTAAAAAACTTATGAAATATTTCTAATACATTTCGAATTACTAGGTATACCGGTGGTAAACGCAGTGTATCGGAGAATTCGCCACTGACAACAGTGTATGTATTTATATAGTAGCGCAGCTCCGTATTAAATGCCCTATGATTTCATAGTATTGGGATACACACACACACACACACACACACATGCACTTTGTCCGTCCGTCTATCTGTCTGTCTGTCCGTTCGTCTGTGACCACTACTAGCGCCTAAAACACATGCGTTCTTTTCCAAATTGAAGAAACCCAAGTCGATCTGGCTCTAGTTGAAGCTTTGAGATTTTGAAAAACATTCTTTCAAATTTGGGGGGACTTTACATGACGTCCTCCGGATATTTTCAAAATTTTCTCAAAAACGGCTCCAAGTTTTTCCTTTAAGTTTCTTATAAGATAAGAACAAAATACACTTATAAAGGTAGCATAGGTCCGATTTTCACGGTTAACTCTGAATTTTCGAAAATTGCAAAAGTTTGAATTTTTTCGGCGTTATCCTACAACCACAAAATTGTAGACAGATTTTTCCTTCAAATAAAATTTGTTATTCATAAATAGTTCTTTGATTAAGGTCATGTACATATTTTCGAAAATTTTAATGGTTTTCGTGCAATAGTGCATGCAATATTTGCAATTTAAAAATTAACAAAAACAAAATTTTCTCATAAACCGCACCAACATTTTTTCTTTAAATTTTTGTAACGGTTAGTGCTAAACAAACCCTATCCGATGATATAAACATCATATTGCTTTATTCTTTTGTTTTTTCCAAAATGACAAAAATGTTTGTTTTTTTTTGTCTTTCACGTCGGTAATATTTACATTAGAGGATATTTCTTCTCATTATTAGACTTATGAGTACATGTGCAAATATGCAATAATGTCAAATAAAGTTTCTCGAAAACTCAACAGTTTTTTGTAAATATGAGCACAAAATTCCGCATTTTCAGAAAGGCTCAAATGTCATTTTCTCAAAAATGGCTTTAAATATTTTCTTAATTTCTTTTCGGTGGATAGTATTAATTGCACTGTTTAATTTGACTTAAAGTTAATTTTTATGCATTCTTTTGTTTTTTCAAAAATTGCAAAAATGTAATTGCATTTGTTAGTGGAAGTACTTCAAATGACTTCAAACGAATGAAGTTTTTCGAAAACTCAATAGATTTCTGTGAATAAGAGCTTCAAATTTCGCATCTACAGTAATGCTTAATTGCCATTTTGTTAAAAAAAGCTTCAACTTTTTCAATGAAAATTGCTGTTTAGGACGCCGTTATAGCCTTCTTTAATGTTTTTAAAATATAATTTAGGTTCCACCATTTGGGAGCCGAAAAGTTACGAAAATTTCAAAAACGTTTTCTTTAGACAGAATAGAAGCAGAAGATGGGATGATGATGATGATGATGATGATGATGATAGATGGAAGCAGGCGAGAAGGAGGAACACGACTGTACTGTACCAGTCCACACCAAGGAAATTAGAAAACTACATACACTATCATACACTGTATCAAGTATTTTTTCACCTATTTTCAATGATTAATTAATCGATCTGTTTAATAATAAATTTAACTTGCTTACAAGTAACATCTAGAACTTTTACTAATCTGCTCAAGAGAACATTTACTGTACTACGAGAATTGTCCTCCTAGTTTTCTTGCAAATGCTTCAACTTTTCCATAATGTAAATTAATTTGAAGAAATTATTGATCATTCTGGGGAAAATATTATTCCCCATCTTTTTCAGTGCAATATCAAGACCGAGCACGCTGACTTGAAACTTTCGCCGAACCACAACTGATAATGAAAATACTGGCACAGGTAAAACGCAGTCCAATCCTAACAAGACCCAGTCTTCACTCTTCACTGTACACGATCGTATTCTTTGCCAATATTGTTTCGATCTTTTTTTGATGAAGAACTTAAAAAAATGTTAGCATTCTCTTTCCATCATGGTTTGACTTACTTTCTAAGCTCTCTTATAATACCCTTCTCAAGTTTTTTAGTCTTTTGCCTTACTTTTTGGATGCTCATTCAGAACACCCTGACAACTTTGTGGAGAGGGGTTCCTTCCTTTAGTCGCGTTCGTCCCATAGTACACTGTAGCTCATTTCGAGACTTTTCATCACAGGATAAGCACTTGCAGCGAATTTCCCTTTTATCAAAGTAAAGTGCACTCATCTTCAAAGAAATGAGATTGAAGTAAATCAATATTATTTCTCTTAAATGACTTATGTTAGGTATTTAAAATCAACCACACCCCCAAAAATACATAATATTCTGAAAGAAATTAAACCCATGCTTTCATCAAATTTCATTTTTAATTAATTTTTCAAAAACATATTTTCCCCTCTTGAATTCATCTGTTCATGAATGTACATATATTGGTTTAAATTAGCAAAGTTTAAAATTTGAGGGGTTAGCGATAAAAACGGACGAAAAGATTTTGAGGGAGAATAAAATGAGCAATTAATAATTAGTGAATATGATGTGGTACCATATCAAGTGCATGAGTCCTATAGGCTATATCACAAACTTTTCACAGAACAAGAATGACAATATTTACATTGGATAAATGAACGGTTGCACTATAAGCGCAAAAAGCAATGTTCTTGGGTATCAAACAAATATTAACACTTCTAATTGTTACTGCTACAGTATTTAGGTTTATTTGCATAATCTTGAATTAATGATTATATAAATAAACCTAGTCAATCGGTACTACCACGGTGTATATAGAAACCATAATATAAGATGGAGAAAATTAAGCCATCTAAGCGTGACGTCACAAACAAAATCGCCTCCAGCGTCGAGTAATATAGTTGGTATTGGAGAATATCGATAAGCGCGAACCAGCAAAAATGTAATAGAATGTCCAAACGTATCTTATCCTGTAGATTACAGTGAGAAAAAAGTTTCTTTGAGGCCTTTGGGCCTCAATACTTTAAGTTGTTAGTCCCTAGAACGCTTCGTTTAGGAGTTATTTCAGTAGTTTTTGATAGTGCAATCGAGTGTTACGGGTTGCATGTAAAATAAATACCTAGATGGGTTTTAAAAAAAAAATTTCACATTTTAAAAGTCAGAATGTAATTTTTCACGTTTCCGTGAATTTATTCGTTTTCCTTTTAATGGACAAGTACCGAACAGTCTTGCCCCTCCTTCTTGCCTGCTGCCATCTATCGCCGCCCAAATTACATTTTTTTGAAATTTTCTCAACTTTTCGGTTTCCAAGAAGTAGAACCCAAATATTAATTTAAGAATATTAAAGAAGGCTAAATCTTCATCATAAATAGCAATGTTCATTGAAAAATTTGGAGCCGTTATTAAGAAAATGGCGTTAATCTTTACTGTAAATGCAATGTTTGAAGCTCTTTTTCACAGCAAGTAAATATATTTCAAAAAAGTTACATTTCTGTAATTTTTGAAAAAGTAAAACAATACACCAAAATGAACTTAAATCATATTCAACAGTGTCATTACTACTATCCGTTAAAAAAGTTAGAAGAAAAAATTTGGAGACGTTTTTGAGAAGGCCTTTGAGTGTTTCTGAAAGAGCAGAATTTTGAGCTTATTTTCACAGCAAAATCTTGAGTTTTTGTTAAAATTTATTTGACATTATTTAAAATAAATGTACTTATAATTACAATAATGTGAACAAATCGCCTCTAATGTAAATATTACCAAGGTGAGAGAAAAGTCAAAAGAATTACATTTTTGTAATGGTTGAAAAAGCACAAAAGAATAGAGCAAAATAGATAAATAAAAAAATTTAAACTCGTAGTGTACATTTATCACTTTACCGGTCAAAAGTTTAAAGAAAGAAATTGGAGCCATTTTTGAGAAAATCTTGCTTTTGTAATGTTTGAAAATTGCAAATTTTGCACGCACTATTGCACGAAAATTACTTAAATTTTGAAAAGATCAACGTCACTTTAATTAAAGAACTATTTATGAAAAAAATATTTTTGGTAAATCTGAATGTAAAATCTCTGTCTCCAATAATGTAGTTGTGAGAAGACGCCGAAAAAATCTTTTTTGGAGTAACGGTTAAAATGGAGAAATTGCATATCCGTCCAAAAATTCGGGTTCTATTTTTTCCATTATGTGAAAACTTTCTATAAGTTACGTTAATGAGGTAGTAAAATATTTAAGATTGTTACAAGAAAACGAACATTATTACAGTTACAATAAAAGTTTCAACGACAAAAATAATGACGCCTTTTAAGACAGGCGCCCTTCCTTGTTACAACTATCCTCGATGTGGCAATGGCTGGGAAACAAAGAATCTTCGGTGAATACTATGTGGATAAGATTTACTGACCTGACACCCAACCCGACCTTAAGTCGCAAGTTACCATAATAGCAAGATATTTATTATATCGCGAGACGCAAGTTCAGTCAGCAGGCGATAATTACATGACGTCAATCGGTCATGGACGCATCCTGACCCTCATCACCCGGAGATGACCCTTCCTGACGCAATGAAAGGGGGCGGCGTGTTTTTGTACGTTGGTGCCGAAATCGAGTCACTTCTATATAAACCGGCTGGCGTTGCAGGCAATGTATGCAATATGGCTGGGCAACGGGTGTCGCCGTGGCTTCTGCTGCTACTTTTGGGAAGGTCACTGGCTCCTCAACCGAGGTGCTTGTCTGGGAAGGAGCTCTCTTTCTCAATGTCGCACTCTACAAACGCCACAGGGCACCGCGCCGTCAGCGCCAACATTGAGCAGCCGCTGGGGAGTCCCGGGTGGCTGCTGGATGTGGAAGTGAGGACATCAGGGTGCGGGCCCGACGACGTCCCACGGCGGTCGCTAACCATCACGCTCAACGGGCCCCCGGAGGAGGGGCTTCCGGCCCCCTCGCCCTACACGCCCCGGCCCGCGCCCCCAGGCTACCTCACGCTGCCCGGCCTGGGGCACTACCGCTCGCCGCCCGACGCGAAGAACTGGCACGACGCTCGCGCATTCTGCCGGCAGGAGGGCGCACGACTGCTGACGCCGACGTCCCGGCGGGAGGTGGAGCTGCTGCTCCAACGCTTCTCTCCGAACGCCACTGGCGCCGCTACCAACAGCCATTTTTGGCACAGCGCCACGGACGACGCGCAGGAGGGCAAGTTCGTCACCGAGGACGGGGTGCCCCTGGAGGACACGGGCTTTGCGGACTTCGGACCTGGGCAGCCCACGAAGTCCACATCGTTGAATTGCCTCGGCATTTTGAACAATAAATTGTATGACTATGGATGTACTATGAAATTCTCATTCATCTGCAAAGTGCCCTTATAATTTCCATTTTCATTTTATTCTTATTCGTTTTCGTAAGAAACATAAGAACCAATCTGTGGTATTATCATAATGAGTGTACTAATGTCTATCCATTGCTTCCATTTCATATGAGCTAATGAAATATAGACAACTTCAAACAACACAGAATGTGTTATGTACTGGAATGAATAAAATAAAATTTACTCGAAATTATGGTATATGAAAAGATTGTCCTTTGTGAACACTATCCCATCTTATTCGGTTTCAGTTTTCAAAACCTGACTTGGAAGAGCGCATCTCCTTTTCTTACAAGCGACATTTGAGGAGCAAACATTCACGTGACACGCCCACTTCACTCTCTTCCAATGAAAATGAAAAATATAGCACAAATCTTACACTTTTCAACACCGACTTGAATTTCACGAATAGAGTTCTACCTAATGTATCGATAGACAACTCACAAAACGGCTGGCCTCCGTCTGTCTGTTTGTTTGTCTGTCTGTGTGTGAGCAACATTTAGCCGATTTCTCTTAAAATTGATTTTCCCGAGTCAATGTGTCTGATGTGGCGGTCCCTTGAATTTGATACCGATATTTTCATTTTGGAGGGTACTTTACATGAAGCCCCTGGGACATTTTCAAAATTTTCAAAAAAATGGTCCTAGTTTTTGGTGAAATTTTGTTGTTGATAGTCTGAAAGAAGTATGATTTTAAGAAAATAGTGTCGTATTATGTTGGTTGAAAACCCTGATTTTCGAAAATTGAAAACAATCGAAATTTCTTCGGTGTCTTCCAACAACTACAATTATGAAGATACAGTTTTTTCTTAATGAAATGTGTAATCAGAAACAGATCTTCAAATAAGACCATGCTGAGTTTGTTAAAAATATGAGTATTTTTATGTAAACTAGCGACAAACAAGTAAAACTTGAGTTATGTTGTTTTTACAGGGGGAGCCTCCGTAAAAACAACAGAATTCAATTTTTACCAAATGGGCTTGTCACGTTTTGAATATTTGCTCCTCGTTTTTGGTAAAAGAATAGTGATATAGAATATTCCAAATCCTTCAACACTGAATACAACGCAATCCATCGATAATGACAACGATTAAATATTTCAAATAAAATTAAACTTTTGTTTTTCTAATTAAAAACATGTGTGAAAATGGCGTTGATGCCAAGTTATTCAGTATATTTAGCACTATTTGTGCAAAAATTTAAATAAAAACTTTGGAACTGTTTTTGAGAAAATCATGTTTTTAAATTTGCTCATATTTCACTCATATTTCGCAGATACTATTAATACTTTAAAAATATATGACATTAATTAAAGACGTAATTGGGGAGAACAGTATTTAATATAAAAATCTTTCCCTTCAATATAACAGTTGTATACGAGGGGTCCAAGAAATTCGAAACTTTTGAAAATTTCTAAAATTCATAGTTCCCAGTGAAAATATGATATTTATATAAGTTTATTTCACTTTACTCTAACAACAAATATAAACAAAAAATAAAGCAATTTTTGAGAATATTTTTATTAATAATATTTATTATTAATTTTCTTCATTCTCTTAATTTTCTTAATTAATATTTATTTAAAATTAATAATAATTATTAATTCTCCTGTGAAAATTAATGTAAGGTAGTCTGTGTATCCGAAATTGCCGGGATGCATTAACTCAAATAATGTATAGGTTTGCCTGTCTGTACTTGTACAACAGCCTCTGACGGGAACCAAGGCCTATCAAGGGCGTCCCAGCCCTTCAGCCTTACTGTATAGGCATACTGTATTTATTTTTTATTTATTTACTTCTATTTTGGTTGACATTACGTTGTTCAGTTTACATATTAACTGTGCAAATATTTGATGGTCTTAATCTATATTATACAAATTTAAACTAACTTAAAATTATACACATTACAATTATTACAAAAAAATATAGCGGGAGGGGAAGCAGGAAGCATCTCAGATAAGTATTCTAGGTTTGCGAACATTTTATAGAATGAATGAAGTGGATATATGTTTTTAATTCTTGTTGGGTAATTGGGGGATTTTGCCCAGTTTATAGAAGTATGATGCTTATATTTGGGGAAGGTTTGTATAAAAATTGTGTGCGAGATAGGCTATTTGTTTTTTGTTGAGTGTATATTCAAATCATTATGCAGTTGGTTGTTGTTGATGAACCAACGTGCTTTTGTGATTCATCTTAAGATTTTATTTTGGATCACTTCCATTTTGTTTAGATTTGTATTGGCAGCATTGGTCCAGATGGGAGAAGCATAAAGTCGAGCCGGCCGGATTATTGATAGGTAGAGTAATAGTGCATTAGATGTGGAAAGATGACTGTGTTGATTCAGTAAGGATCGTAGTTGAATTAGTTTAGTTTCGGCTTGCTGAGTTTTTACCCCAATATTTTGCTTCCAGTTGAGTCGAGTATCGAATAAATTCTATGGTGGCAGCGGAGATTTTGTGGTACTCCATGATGAACTATCTGGGGTCAATGAGGTATCTACCACAATAGTATTAAATGTAATTTAAGTTTTCCTGTAGGCTAGAGGAACACCTCAGATCTTGGAGACTGAAACAAGATCATTCCACATTTGCCAACCACCTTATTCAAAATAACCACTCTTTCGACCCTGATACTAATTTCAAAATTCTACATTTCGAAAATAAAGGTACGAAATTAAATATCTTGGAAAATTTAGAAATCTTAAAATTATGCAAAAATCCCAACTTTTCATGCCTTAATGAAAAATCAATAGTAAAATCCAGCCCCATCATAAATTTATTAACTGACTAGCTTTACCATCGGTTCATTTCCTCCCTAACCTTCCCACAGTCTGCATTCGTACAGCGTACGATCAAAATGGCGTCATACTTTGACGATTTTCCATAATTATGAGTTTAATCTGAGTTACTTGGGTAAGTACTAATTTTAAATATTTATTTTATTGTTCACTGTTTATATATGATTTTGTTGACGATACGTCTGTAATAGCCACGTCGAAAAATATCGAGCTTCTTCAGAAGTATTTGGATCAGCATTTGTTACAGATCCAGGAGTGGCTGAAGCTGTGGCGGGTCAAAGTCAATGTGAGTAAGAGCACAGCTGTGCTTTTCACACGGAGACAGAGATTCGCGCAGCCGAGGCCGCTCGCGCTATGCGGAGACGTAATTAAATAGGCCAAAAATGTAAAATATTTAGGAGTGACATTAGACAAATCACTCACCTTTAACCTGCAGATTGAAAACGTGCGGAAGAAAGCGCGGTAGACCAGAGGCCGATTGCGATGCTTATTTCACAAGCAAAGCAAACTGTGAACGGCAAACTGCCTCACGCTTCATAAAGCAATTATTAGGCCGCAAATGGACTACGCATGCCCCAGTTGGGCTATTGCAGCAGACAGTTATTGAAATAAACTGCAGGTAGTTCAAAATGAATGCCTAAGGGCCGCCCTCTGCGCCCCCCGGTACACTCTCATAAGAGATTTGCATTGCGATATTTCAATGCGACTGCTTAAAGATCACCTTAAAAGCATTACTGCTAATTTTTTTTGAAAAAGCAGCTGACTCGGAAAACACTCTCATTTCTGAGGTCGCTTCAAACGATCCGGATAAACGGGAGAAGTATAAGCGACCTAAGCAGTTCCTGGAGTAAGAGAAATCTGAAACAGCGAAATGAGACTTGAAACATAAGCTTTGAATCACTGCACACGCAATGCGCGCGCCAGTTGGCTAAAGTCTTCCTGACCTGTTTTTCTTTTTCGTGTTGCAGGATTGGCCATAGATGACCGTAAGGGTAGGAATGGTCGCACCGCAGTGGCGTGAACGCACATTGCACTTTTCGTGCGTTCACAAAACTGCACAAGTTAGCTCTCAGCAAAGGCAGTGTTAGCGATCCCGGTGTACAGCGAAGTTGTGGACGACGAGTGACAGTGAAGTGTACAGTGACCCGCAGGCAAAGGATTTTCTCTCCTGGTGTTTCGGCGACTTGGCAAGGATAATCCTGGACTTCTACTGGCGAACGACGACCTATTCTCTAGGCACTTCTTCTGGATAGTATATACTGGCGATTTGTCTATGGTACACTCTGTAAAAGTGTGTGTGGCAATAAAACGACTTTTTTTACTCTTACTGTGTCTTTTGTTTTGGATATAACACTTATGAAGAGTGAAAGAGAGTGTGTGAATAGTTTTGTGAATATTTTTGCTACAGATTTTCTTGGGTTCAACTTTATTTTCCAGATATTAGCCCAATTTGCTAGTCAACTTATGTGATTTTGAAGCTGTTTGAAGAATTGTTAAAGAGTTGCTAGAGATGTAGAGTACAGTGACATCAGAAAATTCAGAAGTGTTTATTTGAGCTGAAATAGGAATATCTGCAGTGTGTATATTGAACAAGGGGGAAAGTGGGGAACCTTGGGGAACCCCAGCAGCAATTTTCTTTGGATTAGAACAGTAACCTTCGACTGACACTGATTAAGTTCTATTTGTGATAGAGCTAAGGATAACAAAAACAGATATTTTGGTGTACCTATTGAAATTAATTTCAAATAGAGAGCTGGATGCCATATTTTGTCGAATGCTTACAAGATGTCTACAAATGCAGCTATGGTATGTTGTCCCTTTTGCAATGCAGTGTGAATGTGTTCCGTAAGCCTTATTAGTTAGTAGGTGATACAGTATTATGATTTGAAGCCGAACTGATACTGTGGTTTACTGTTTAGTTTCTTAATGTTTGTTCAACCTGATGAGTATTAATTTCTATAAGATTTTTGATATTGTAGGTAGTAGGCTGATAGGTCTCTAATTTTCTGCTTTTGAGTGATTCTTGTTTGGTGTTTGACTGAGTGATCTTTCTTGGGTGAATGACTGAGTGTTTACATATTTGAGGAAAATACCCTGTTCGCAATATAGAATTGTAAATATGCACATACGCGAATTCGGTAAATATTTAAATTTCATTACGTATGTAGAAAATCTCTTAAAATGCTCTCATAATCAGTAAAAGAAAACTGCCACGAATGTAAATACAGCTCGCCACCTTACAGTACAGGCGCTGGAAACACGTGAACCAGTACGCATCTTACATTGAAGACTCGGTTTAGTAAATAAACGTAATATTTATCACACCTAAAGTAAATTCAGTGTTATGATTATAAAAAAAATAATTTTTAGAGAAGAGCACATAGCACTGTACTTCCTAATTTCAATTATTTCTCGTAACGCTCTATATTTTCGTCGGACGGGGACGTCACAAAAGGACGAATAGCGTGGGTGCCTTGTGGCGTCATCACCATGGAGACGGGAATGAGTAAACAGCTGACGCGGCAAGCGTGAGCTCTCCTGGAAGTGCACCGCGGCGAGTAACGACAGCTTCCGGTTCGCGAAGGACGTCCGCGACGGGTTCGGAAATGCGAGAGCTATTAATAATTTTGCTGCTTGGCAGAAAATTATAATTGCGGTTTGCGGTCCCCAGATTACACTAACACCTCGCTTTTCCTCTGTTGTACTGTGAATCTACTGATGTCTACAAGACGGATAGAGTGATAACGTTAATTCATAAAAATAGTGGTGCTCCAACAGCACGTACTTTCTCGCCCGTATTTTCACGCAAAATTACACGAAAAGTACCAAAATATTCGAAAACTTGTACCTTCACCTCATTTCAAAATCTATCTTTAGGGAGATTTCACTAAACAAATTTCATTACTGGAAAAATCTCTATCTTTAATGTTTTAGTTGTAGGAAGACGCTGACAACATTTTGAACTTTTGCAATTTTCGAAAAATCAGGGTTTTTGAACGAACATGAGATTTGCTCGTGATCTGGGCTGTCCGGGTGACGCCGCGTCGAAGGCTGGGGTGCCGACGTTTCGACCGACATATCGCGGTCCCCTTCAGGGCTGTACTGCCCTAAAGAGGGCCGCGATATGTCGGTCGAAACGTCGGCACCCCAGCCTTCGTCGCGGCGTCACCCGCACAGCCCAGATCATGACTCTGGCCGCGGAAGCCTACGATATCATGAGATTTGCTCCATTCTCTTAAACATCCTTCACACTATACACCAACAGAATTTAATAAAAAGCTAATTTTTTGAAAATTTGCAAAATGTCCCAGGGGTTTCATGCAAAGTACCCCCAAAATTAAAATATCGATTTCAAATTCAAGGGACCGCGACATCACCCAGATCGATTAAGGAATATCAATTTTAGAGAAAGTCAACTGAACGGTTTAGCCACTAGTGTTTTTCACAAACGAACAGACAGAAAGACAAACGGATAGACAGACGTTTTGCCGTCATTCGATTTTTCGGTTTCAAGGACCCACAAAACATGAATTCTGGCTACATCCCGTGTTAAGACTTTTTTCTAAATTTAGAAACTGGATTTATCCAATTTTTCGTGATAAGGGCCCTGTAATAAGAGTTTTCCTGCCGAAAATTGGCCGTTTTTCCGGGCAGGATTCCATAACTTCCTCTCTACTCTGTAGCGACAATGTAATATTAAAATAAACGAAAGGGAACTTTTCTCATTCGAAGATCAAGCTGAATTATGTACACAGATGACGTACTAAGTAAGAATCAAGGAAAAAACGTTGCGTACTGCCGAGGAGCAAAGAACGTCACAAGGAAAGTAAGGGCGGCTGTTGTGATCCGGTGCGAAGAGAAGAATGTGCTATCAAGAGCAATGGAGTAACTCGAGATCCGCAAGGTTGCATACACATACACAGAAAGGGGAGCTAATTTTCGCGTAACCACACACACATGCGCGAGCGTTACAAGGGATTCTCCTGCGGCTTTCGCGCCTAGGCAGGCGCCACATGCGACCGTCACTTTGACCGCACGTTGGAGCACGGCCAGCCAGCGGCTACGTCTTCGAAAGCCACAATGTCGTATGGGGGCGACATCCAGGATCCTTTGTGCGTGGAGGCGTATGTGACGTCATTTTTTCGATTGATTGATTTTTTCGTGTTTCCGGGCGCGACAACTGCTTTGGTCATTAGTCCCGTTAGTGTAGTGTTTTTATGTTTTTTCTCGGGAGATGGCGGTGATCTTCCCCCGCTGGATGGCGAGATCCGGCGCTGACCTACCGTCGGCTAGTGGGGTTTCCCCCTAACCAGGACTCTCCCACCAGCGGGGCGCCGCCGCAGCCGGAACAAGCTCTAAACTTCCGACCGGTCTCCCGGAATATGTGGTAGTGTAGTGCATGTTAGAGTAAGGGGAGAGGATAGGACGAGGAAGAGGAAGGACGGATCGCGCGCGGTCCGTGGTCCGTTTGGTAGGGTACTGCTCCGGCATTCACCTGGTGTTGATCGGAGAAACCACGGAAAACTACCGATCAGAGCAGCCGGCCACTACAATTCTCCTCCAGACAGCGACTGAATGTGACGGCGTCTAAGGTCGGAATAAAATTAGAATGAAGTTGACATTTCGTTATCACCAGCGCCGTAATCTGGAGAACAGAGAATCAAAAGCTTCGGCATGTGCACACCGTTGTCATATAAAATTGGCTCGCTGTTGGCTCGTAGCGAAGTCGCCAGCCTTTCACCACTGAGGTCCGGGTTTGATTCCCGTCGAATCTCATGTGAATTTTTTTCCAACAAAAGGAGTTTGGCTGCTTCACAAGGGCTAGTCCAAGCCCTGTGAAGTGTCCTAAACCATACCCCTATCCTTATTCCTTCCCATTTCTGGCCGCTAGGTAGTGACACAGGGGCGTGTGGAGTAAGAGGCGCGTACGCGGAGATGCTACCTGGCGGTCCTCTTTGACAACTGACTACACGAGACGAGAGACAAAAATACAACGTCCTCTGGAATAGAGGGATAGATAATGGAGGATTACTCCGCGCTCAACGCTCGACCAGGGGCGAAGAGACGAGCTGCGTCAATAAATAAGATTAAGGACGCGACGAATTAAAAAGAAATTTGAAACAAATGTTACAAACGTTTAGAACAAATGTAACAAACGTTGGGAACAAGCTTGTTAAGAGTTTCTCAACATTTCTTTCTTCTGTTAAAGTTAATATTGAAAGCACGTGGTAGAGCGCGCGGTATGCGGGAATGCCGCCCCTCCCCCCTAGTACAGTCGATAGGGAACCAAAAGGTGGCCCACCTTGCAAAAGGTGAAGTAGAAGATTTTAATTTTTTATTTTGTTTATATTGTTATTAGTAAGGAAACCCATCCTAAGTTTTCCACCGCGAAATACTTCGGGAAAAGTTTTGATAGCCAAAAACCAAAAACATTTCGAGATTTTTTGAGTTTTGCGTAATAACGTTTTAATGGTTGATAGCAGCGCAAAAAAAGTTATGTTTAATTTTAAAGGTCATAAAATGCTCTAGAAATGTGCTTCATAAAATATGTTTCTCAAGCAAATAGCACCAGAGCTATGAGATTTTAAAATTTCAACAAATTTTCCCTTTTTCTATTGAAGGTGTCCAAAATTACTAATAGTCTCACGAATGAAGTATTTTTGAATTCTTAAGGTCATTAAAAATAAAAAGAGATTAATTATTAACTAAATGATCTTGGCTGTCCAGGTGACGCCGCGTCGAAGGCTGTGTTGCCGACGTTTCGACCATCTTGTCGTGGTCTTCCTCAGGGCTGTAGTGCCTGAGGAAGACCACGACAAGATGGTCGAAACGTCGGCAACACAGCTTTCGACGCGGCGTCACCTGGACAGCCAAGATCATTTACATGACTCTGGCCGCGGAAGCCTACGACTTCATTAATTATTAACGTTTTTGATGCTTACTGAGGTTACACTCGCGTTTGAAAGTTCTGGTAAGAGTGATAGTAAGCCTATACATTCTGCCAACTGACATGATTTATTATATCAAAAGTATAAAATGACGTTCGTTATTTTCTTCTTATTATAATTATTTAATAATAATAATAATAATAATAATAATAATAATAATAATAATAAGAAGAAGAAGAAGAAGAAGAAGAAGAAGATGAAGAAGCTTCTCCAAGAAGGAAAAAACGTATTTAGTGGTAAATATATTACTGTAACGCGTTTCATAGTTATCGAAATATATTCTCTTTATGAAAGGACATTATGGAGATTATTATTTAGAACAGATTTTGAAATCTTAAATCTCGGTAGCACCATATCTGCTGTATGGTTACTAATAGCACTTCTACATCGCTGCTCGAAAAAAACAATTGCTCGTTTGCCAGAAAAAATTCTACATTTAATATTTTAGTTTTAAGAAGACTGAAAATATGTTGAACTTTTGCAAGTTTCGAAAACCAGTGTTTTCAACGAATATAAGACTAGCACCGTTCTCGTAAACGTGTTTCACACTATCCAACTACAAAATCTAATCAAAATCAATGAAACAATTTTTTTGAAAATTTGGAAAATGTTGCAGGGGATTTATGTACAGTGCCTCCCAAAATTAAAATATCGGTTTCAAAATCAAAGGGCCGCGCGCTTTCTAGATTTAGCAACTAGATTTACCCACTTTTCCGTTGTCAGGGCCCTAGAATAAGAGTTTTCTGTCGAAAAATTCGCCGTTTTTTAGCGCATTACGTAACTTTGTCTCTACTACGTAGTCATAAAGTAAAAATACTAAACAGTAAAAGTACAGTAAGTACATAAAGTAAAAATACTTAAGTAAAAGTACAAAACCTTACTAAAAGATTTAATTTTGGTGAACACATTTCATTAACTGAAAAGTCTGTCATCAATGTAGTAGTTTTGCTGATAATTTTTTTGCAATTTTCGAAAATACGAAGTATTCGCCGAAAATGGTACGTGCGCCATACTTATAACCGTATTTACTCTATTAAAAAATAAGAAAAAAAATGAATCCGTTTTTGAGATTTTTTTCGTAATAATAAAACATGTATTTTCGTTGAAATCTCGAAATCGATTTTCCGCCGCATTACCGTATGGAATTCCATTCTCGGTACTGTGAAAATTACTCCTTTTTTACTCGTACGTACGTATATGACAAAGTAAAAGGGAAATATCATAAAGAATGCACAGAGGAAGGAATATTTTAAAATTAAAGAAAATAAATACTTTTTAATTAAACCAAGAAAAAGGAAAGTAAATTACAGATCTCTGATTCTAACGATTCAGTATCGGATCATCGTTTGAAGGCACATGGAATTAATCTAAAGAAATTTATAAACAAAATGAAGTATGGAAAGAATGAAAACAATTGGAACTAATATTTAGTTCCAGTATATTATAAAGAAATTATATATTGGAAATGTATAAATAAAAAAGTTTATATATTTTGTAATGTATTTATTATGAAACAATGTATGTATAAAAACAAATTAAATACATTATTGTTAACTAAAGCAGACGAACTTTTTATAAAGGAAATTGAATGTCTTGAATATCTGAAATCGAGTTTCGTATAGGTTCATACAGATCAGCCTCCTCTAACAGATCTCGTAAAGCTGCTTTAGCATCAAATTCACATTTGTATGAATGATTGATAATGGAATCTCGGAGTGCTTCTGACGCCCCCAGATGAATTAGGAAAGGAACTAAATCATTCACATAGGTGACGAATATTCGAAGAATCCAGCTTCCAACTTTCTGTTAAAATGTAGAATTAAAAAATATTGCTGTCACTGTAGTATTGGATATTTCAATACAGTTTGTTCTTTTAGACTTGCCTGAATAGTAGCAGCTGATCTATGCTTTTGCATTCCACTAATAATTCTTGCAGGAAATCCAAAATCAACCAAGAGAGCAGTGTTGAAAGGACATCTCAGAGATATTGTAGCAATGCTACGAAATATTTCTGTTAACACATCTTCTGAGTCCTGCGGATTCAGAACATCCATAAAGTAACATGAGTAAGGGCATGAAAATAACTTTTGAGGAGCAACTAATCAAAATGCGTATTTTCCACTGGTGGAAAAATTTGAGTTTGATATGAAATCGTGTAGTTTTTAATACGTTCTACATACTCCTGCTTTCAGATTTCTCCAAAACGCATTTTAACACTTTACATTAAATCCTTTTTGAAGAAATTTAAAAGCAGGAGCGTGTAGAACGAATTTAAAAATACACGATTTCATCTCAAACACAATTTTTTTCACCAGTGGACAATATGCGTTTTATTTAATTCTTCCTAATTTATCTGTTGTCAGTTTAGATTCATTGGTGTTTTTGTAATAGTATACCAATTGTTCTTGATGTAATATAGTAAGGGATAATAAATTAATTTTTAGGGCTGCAATAAATCAAATCAGAAGCATAAAATACTGACAGACCTGTCAAAACACTACATGTTCATCAATGATATACTACATTTTCTTATATATTTAATTCTGAATTTAAGTAGTAGTTCTTACATGTGAATCTTTGGATTTTCAGAAACTTGTTTTAATTTGTGAATGAAATAATAGAAAACGTTATCAACTTCCAAGATATTGCAAAGTGTAGCTCCAATATTGGACACGGTACTCTTAAAAGAATGACCCAATCTCATTTTCGTTTAACGCTCAAAATTTTCGAAAATTGTACACTTAGAAAGAATTGGAAAAGTGTGTGCTGTTGTAGCACCCAAGTTTAATACGAAAAATATATGTTGAGTAATATTTATATTTTAAAACAATCACATATTGCATTAATAACAATTTATTTTTAGTACTTCATGAAATTTTGGATACCTTATTGCTTACGTTTATTTACTCCGTCGAAAATTGCGAAAAATATTTGGGACTGCATATATAAACATTTTGGAATTATTCCAAACAATAATTACATTTTAATTGTAATAATATTTCTCTCAATAATCATGATAATTATAAGGATGAAAATAATAAATAAATAAAATATTCTAAAATCAATATTTTAGAAAGTCCGGCTGTTTAAAAAAATGGAATAAATAATTTTGTAATAACCAATCACAAATGAGTTGGGTCATCTTAAGTGTATTTCCTTCGAAGTTCACTTAAACACACTCAGACAAACGTGTTCGTGCTCTAGAAATGAGATTTGGTTTTCCAAAATAATGTTATGATGTGAGAAAATGTATTTACAATATGGCTGTCCATTGCATGCTTTATAATGTATGCAACTCCTGCTTCCATCATTGTAGACTTTGCAATGTCATTGGAAACCATCACATGAAATAAACGCATAAGTTCGCATATCAGCTCCTGAAATTAAGTTTATTTCAAATACTTTTCATCAAAACACATTTCCATTCAAATGCAACCTTTCGAGGAAAAAATGGGTGATAAAAGTGAAAATAATTTCTATGTATTTGAAATGCATTTGTAGTCAGATATAGGGGTAGCGGGGTAATGGGGGTTACGGGGTAATAGGAGTCAGCGGAAAATTATTGATAAATATTGTAAACAAACCATATTAAAAGGAAGAAACATGTGCTTGTACCCACCATTAGTCATATCGCAGTCGCCTCAGACAAATAAAGCTAACTACGACGATTATCGCGTTCGTACCAGGAAAGTAAGTGGTTGATGTTAGAAAGGGCTCTTAGAAAATTAGATCTTATTCACTTGAACTTGGAAGTTTTCGGAAGAATTAAAATTTGTTGGATGGGAAGCACTTCAGCAAGTCATTTGATACCAACTATGAGTAATTTTAAACATTCTATGAAAGTTTATGGATAGCTATGATAAAAATGTGCTTATCGGGTAACGGTGTTCAGTGATTCTCATTATCGAAGCGCGACTGCCATTGCGCCAAACAAAATAATTTATTGATCTGAATGAGTTTAAATGGCACACTGATGCTGTTTACACATGAAGCAAGAATGGCTGGGCGGATGAAGAATTCATCGAGTGGCTCAAACACTTTAAGAGCTTAACTGGACCAACTGCCCAGGACTCAGTGCTGCTGATATCGGACAACTTTGGAAGTCACATTACTTTAGACGCCTACAATTACTGTAAAGAAAATAAATTCTGTCTAAGGAACTAATTGTTTTCATTTTGTTTCATATTTCTTTCGTGATTCCTATTATTCGCATGCGAAGATAATGGGAGTCAAATTCAACTTTTTGGAAATTCGATATTTGAGAGGGTTTTAGTGATTTTTTGATTATTTTTTGTAGTGAAAACACAAGCTTAATAACTAATGTGTAGTATAAAAGCCCATACTTGTTCATAGGAACAATTTGTATTGATATATATTGAAAAAACAAAACGTGACCATAATCCCCGCTTCCCCTACTAAATGTAAAAATAATTTCTATTTATTTCAAATGTAGTTGTAGCCAAAAATAACTATTATGAAGTCGCAAAATAGACAAACAAAATATTAGAAAAAAAGGGAAGCTTACCTCAGAATCTCGATGATGAATAAACACGTCATATAAATACAAAAGTGCTTTGCCCTTTTTGATATAAAGAATTAACTCGCATAAATAATTTATAACCAACAGTTTTCGGATTGTAATAATTATGTCTTTAAGAAGAGATGGATTATCCAGAAACTTGCGAAGAAGGTAAGTTATCCTGACTAAAAAGTTCATTGCCGCTTCATCTACTCTCTGCAAAGCCTTCATAGAAGATTTGTGTGTATGACAGTGTTTGTCGTATTCAACCAGTGCTCCAATTGTTAGACAAACGTCACGAATTACAGGTGAGGTGGTCGTATCGTCTTCCAATAATGTTTTTAAACGTGGTATTATTCCTTTTTCATACAATGTACTTCGAATATTTTCACTTTGGCTCATACAAATATTAATCCATTTCAGTATTTGCTGTTTTGTTGCTGCGGTTGGACAGAGGTCTAAGAAATTAATTACAACGGATATTGCTTCAGCGTCCAGAATTTCTGGAAGGTCGTGTGACAAGGATATTATAGCTTCCAAAGCTGGATATGTTATGTCTACTTCTTTGAAAAATATATTTAATACTTTTAGAATAGTTTTATGTACATGAATTTCTACAGCAAACGCTCTTCGACCGACATCTATGTCAAAATATTCTTTCAATTGTGACAACGTTTCAGCAATTTCTTTTACTGTTAATTCTGGGCACCCTAACCTATCTATGAGTATTCTTTCTACTCGTTCACCCAAAGAAGCCAATATGTCACCAATTGCATGTGCCCTTTCTATTTCATATCCAACTAATGATTCGGCAACGTTTTTTTCTACTTGTTTCTTCAAGGAAGCTAAAGTATCAGCAACCGCTTGTGCCTTATCTTCTGCCAGTTCAACGAAAGATTTACGATTTCTTTCCCCTGCCTTTTGGATTCCTAGTTTCTCACTTACTTCTTCCTGCACTTTCTGTCCCAAAGAATCCAAAGTTTCAGCAATTGCTGGCACCTTTTTTATTTCATGATCAATTATTGAACCAATGATTTCCTTTGTACTTTTTCTCTTTAATGTCAGTTTTTCTTTTACTTTTTCCTCAACTTTGCCTCCTAAAGAACTAAGTATATCAGTAATTACTTGTGCCTTTTCCAACTCCGAACCCACGATTGTTACAACTTTATCTCCCTCCGCTTTAATGTCGGATAGCTTCTTGTGCAGTTTTAATTTTTTTGCAACTTCTCTCCCTACTTTTTGTCCCAACTTTGCTAATGTATCGGCAATTACATGCACCTTCTCTACTTCAGGACCGACGTATGTTTCTGGTAAATAACTCTGCAATTTCTCATGTGAGCTTATTATATCAGCTTTGAATTGTTGTGGTAAAGCATTTTTAGCTCCAGTTAATATTACTTTATGAACTTCTGGGCTATACTAGAAGAAAAAACAGATAAACTTTTAGATTAGATATATAATAATTTTTGAATTTTACTTTAAATACTATTGTCTATAAAGATATTGTAAAACTACATAGGAAATTTTGATTTTCATATTTGTACTTTTACATTATCTTCAAATTATTTTATTTTACATTTCTTCTAAAAACAAATAAGATTTTAAAAATGTCAGTCTTTGTTTAAAAGAGAGAATCATTTCTTTTGATAAACATTCATTGTTAATGAGGTTGCCTATATGATTTCAACAACTTTATCACAATGATTTTTGAAATTTAGGCATTAGTCAGTGGTGGCTCGTGTAAGTCTTTTAAGTGAAAGAAAGAAATCAATTACAAATATGTTAATAAGAAATATATTAAGAATTATAAGAAGAAGTGTATAAAGAACTCAATGGTTTTAAATTAAACAGAGTAAATTAATAGTGTCATTTAATACGGAAACAATGCCAATTAAACTGGACAAAATAATCATGTGTTAATTTTAGTAAACAATCAAAATATTGCTGTGATTTTGCGAGCCTCTTCGTTGCGCGACATAAATTTTTACTTTCTCGCTACGCAGTACAGAGAAAGTTACGTAATGCGCGAAAAAACAGCGAGTTTTCAGCAGAAAAACTCTTATTACAGGGCCCTCGTAACGAAAAAGTGGATAAGTACAGTTGTTAAATTTAGAAAAATATATCCTCTATCACGTGGTGTAACCAGAATTCATGTTTTGAGAGTCCTTGATACCGAAAAATCGAAAGACGGCAAAACGTCTGTCCGTTTGTCTATATATGAACAACGCTAGCCAATAAACCGTTCAGCCGATTTTCTCCAAAATTGATATTCCTCAATCGATCTGGCTGATGTCGCGGTTCCATGAATTTGAAACCGATATTTTAATTGGGGGGGGGGGTACTTTTCATGAAGACCCTTAGATATTTTCTAAATTTTTCCAAAAAATTACTCCAACATTTTTGATTATTTTTTGTTATTTGATAGTGCGAAGGACGTTTAAGAGAACGGCGCAAGTGACATTTTCGTTGAAAAGCCTGATTTTTCGAAAATTGCTGTAGTTTATAGCTTTTTGGCGTCTTCCTACAACTACAATTATGATGACAGATTCTTAAATTTCAAAATTGAACTCGTAGAAGTTCGCAAGAAGGTCGTAGAATCTGCACGTCGTAGAAATCTGCAGGATCTCTCGCTTGCTGGTGCCCTAAAAAACGTACGTGATGTAGTAGTGGGACGTCCTTTCTGTTCAATAGCAATCAATTCTGGTAAATTAACGGCTGAAATGCCCAAAAATAAAACAAAAATTTCGGGAGCGGTAGCTCAGTGTATCAACTGCTGTCACTGCAGCGCCTCTGACCGGAAGGTCCTAGGTTCCCACTCCCCACAGTGACAGAATTCAGTCGCTGTCTGGAGGAGAATTCTAGCGACTGGCTGCTCTGATCGGTTGTTTTCCGTAGTTTCTCCGTTCAACACCAGGCGAATGCCGGAGCAGTACCCTACCAAACGGGCCACGGACCGCGCGCGATCTGTCCTTCCTCTTCCTTGTCCTATCCTCTCCCCTTACACACACACACACACACACACACACACACACACACAAACATGCACTACACTATCACATATTCCGGGAGACCGGTCGGGAGCTTAGAGCTTGTCCCGGCTGGGGTGGTGCCCCGTTGGTGGGAGAGTCCTGGTTAGAGGGAAACCCCACTAGCCGACAATAGGCCGGCGCCGGATCTCCCCATCCAGCGGGGGAAGATCACCGCCATCTCCCGAGAAAAAACTTGCATTACACTAACGGGACTAATGACCAAAGCAGTTGACGCGCCAGGAAACACGAAAAAATCAATCATAAAAACAAAAATCACATTTGCACCCTTTTACTCGATTAAAACAAACAAGTCTGCGAAAGAAACTCAGAACAACTCAGCGAAGTGCCTAAAACCATTCCAATCAAGTTGTGAAGGGAGCGCTAGAAAACTACTTTCTAAAGCAACGCCTCTTGACTGACTGAATATAAAAACGCTTTATTAAAAAGATACACGTTTTAAATTGGTTGCCACTATTAATATTTTTTTTAATGTTTTAAGTCCCTTTCTTATATTTAGGACAACCACAATAAATACTGCCAAACTTTTTACATCATACTTTCTCGTATATACAGAGTAATTTGTGTAGTATAGAGGAACTTATGTAATGCGGCGGAAACTCGATTTCGAGATTTGAACGCAAATACGTGTTTTGGGGTTCCGTGATACCGAAAAAGGGTTTTCTTCAAAACGTCCGTCTGCCCGTCCGTCTATCTGGCCGTCCGTGTGTGATCACCACCAGCGCCTAAAGTACGTAGGATTTTTTTCCAAATTGAAGGAACCCCTGTCCATCTGGCTCGAGAGAAATTTTCAGGGTCAGAATTATTTCAAAGATATAAAATTGTTTCTTTTAAAATTATTTATACAGTAGTGACTCAGATGGACTTTTGGTTTGAAGATTTTGAAAACTTTCATTTTATTGTTTTTCTTGACGGAAAGCAGTTTTACACCTACCAAGCATCCTTTCGTTCACAAAAGTGTTCTTTCCCAATAAAACAATATTCATTCTTTGACAGCGAGCAGCTTCGAAATGAATTGACATATGTATAATGTATATGATAATGCAAAATACATGGCTGTAGATTTGTTGCTGAAGTATTCGTTAGACAAATTGATCTAGAAAAAAGTATCAAGAGACGGTTCGGATAATACAATTCAGTCTAACTTTCCCTTTGTCTACAGCATTATGTGAAAGGAATATGACTCCATTAAAGAGAGTAATGAAATTCTTAAGAAGTTCCATGGGAAATATCAAAATCAGTAATTTCAGTTCATTGGCTGTCGAGAATTGTCTGCTAAATTAAATCTGGAGAAACTACAGTATTAAAGAACAAATTATCTACGTTTTTGCTGAATGAAAAAATAAAACGATGAAAGGAGCTAATTTACAAAATAATGTAAGAGAAGATTTTCAGAATACCCAAACCAACTGTAGATTCACCACCGTATAATCCAAAACCAAATTAAATATATACAAAATATACAAAAACATATTATATTAAGTACGTGGTGAAGTGCACTTGTTATTTTGTTTACGTTTTTGTATTTTTTATAAAGATTCCAATTGGTTTTCAAGTGTTATAATAACATTTGTACAGGAAGAAGACAGAGCAGTCTCCGAATTGTCGTCGAATATTCTAAAATAAAATTATGATACAAAAAATTCTGGAAGTATTTATTGTGGTTGTCCTAAATTAAAAACTAGTGGTGCAACAGAATGGCACAGTCTTTCTCGTAGCAATTTTTCTAATTTCCTTGGTGTGGACTGGATTTACGTCCTGGACCCATTTTCATGCCAGCTGCAATCTATCGCCTCCAAAATTACATTTTCTTGTCATTTTCCCAATTTTTCGGTTTTCTGATAGTAGAATCGAAATATTATTTTAAGAATATTAAAAAAGATTAAAATATTCTCCTAAACAGCAATTTTTATTAAAAAGTTGGGAGCCGTATTTAGAAAATGGCGTTTAAGCGTTACTGTAAATGCGAATTTTGAAGCTCTTTTTCACAGGAATCTATTGAGTTTTCAGGAAACTTCATTTGAAGATATTTGAAGCACATTCACTCGCAAAGGTAATAATGTATACAAATTGATGGAAATGAGCATATTAACGGCGTGAGACATATTTAAAAAAAGCTTTTGTGTAATTTTTGAAAAAACAAAAGAATATCCCAAAATGCACTTTATGTCATGCTAAACAGTCACTCACGCTCTACACGTACGAAAAATTTGTTGAACAAATTTGGAGCCTTGTTGAGAAAATTACGTTTGAACGTTTCTGAAAATGCATAATTTTCCCAGAAAACGCTTGAGTTTGTGACACCATTTAAAGCACGTGTACTCATAAATACGATAGTGTGGAGAAATTGACGCTAATGTAAATATTAACGTCGCGAGAGACAAGTAAAAAATACTTTTTTTTTAAAATTATCGAATACCTAAAATTTTGATTTTTGATTATTTAATCAAACAAATTCTCATAGGGTACAAGAAGCACTATCCTTACCAAGAATTAAAAGAACAAATTTGGAGTCGCTTTCGAGAAAATCTTGTTTTTGTTATTTTTAATATTGCACGCATTGCACGCAATATTGCGCCAAGAATAATAAAATTTTAAAAAATGTATATGACCTTAATTAAAGAACTAATTTTATTTGAAGAAAAAAGTAAGAGTTAACTCTAAAAATCGGGCCTGTGACATCTTTATAAGTGTATTTTGCTCTATTATTTCAAGAAATTTAAAGAACAAAAAAGGCTCTTAAAACTGCTTAATATGTCTGTTTCAATGACTTATAACAAGTTGTTAATTTGGGTACCTAGCTGCATTTACAATTCCCGCTAATATTGTGACGCAAACTAGTTCCTGAAGCTCACTGGCTGAAGTCGGATACAATGCTCAATAGATCACTCATATCTAGGGAACGGATTTTCACGTAAATACATATTTTTACAGGGACAAGATACCTACATTCTCTAATATTTTTTAGACTAAACACGACGTTCTGAACGAATTGGAACTACTTTTATTTCACATATTTGTACATATTTTGGTATAATTATATATTTTTACATATTTGATCTAATCCTACATATTTCGTTACATTTTAATGTATTTATAAGTCGAAAATGAACATTTCACATACGAGTTCGAAATGTATGTTACTTGAAAACTAACTTTGTTACTGAAATACTTATGAAACCACGCAATGCGCTGGTATTAACGCTGGACCATCGTATTAATTGTCAAGCTTAACTCCCCCCGCCCCATCTGCTTCTTGGAAATCGCGATCAAGGATGAACGGAACAAGCAGAAGAAGCTCCAACCACGTGCTTAGCCGTGTTTCATAAACCCCATGCGTAACTCGATAAAAATTCAAATCATTGTCTTATTCCTTTTTTGGAGTTGGGGGGGCGGCGTTTGCCCCCTTTACCCCCCCCCCCCTTCTTTCTATCACAGGCTACATTGTATATACTACGAAAGTATTATATATTTCGGATGAAACTAGCAAATAATTTCTTCTGTAGATGTAGAACTTTCCTTCAATCTCCCTGATTCAATGTTAAGATCTGATCGGCAACGTACTCTGCTCGGAAAACGCTTGAAGAATAGAATTTTAAATATAACGAATTTTTATTTCACATATTTCCTGTTTTTCTTACATATTTTAGAAAAAATACGCACATAAATATGTACATATTTTGCTTTTTTTATTACAATAAATTTGGTTCCCTACTCATATCTTTCCACCGTGGTTCCTCCTCAAAGGAATATCGAGTTTTTCAGTCGTTTACAAAGCGCGCAGTGTTTGAACTCCATTAAAGTCAGTTCCCTGAAAACTGTCAAGTAAAAAAAATCACATCATAGCATTGCCCTCGCACATCAAAGCAAATATGTTGTTCGGTAAAAACTTTCAAACGAAGGCGATGTATGAGGACGACGTTGCCTCCTTCTCTCCCTGAGAAGCCGCCACTGATCAGATCCATGAAAACAAATAAGCCAAAAACAGGTCTACAAAGAGAAATATTATACTTTAGGCAGGGAAAATTAACAATATCCATGACAAGTGAAATGGAAAATTACTGGAGAAACTAGAATTTTATTTGCAAACCATTTATTACTTATCGTGCTGAATGTTTCCTAATTAGGAAATTTGTATGTTCAAAAAGTTTGTTAAAAATATCCTATTTATTTATTATAATAAAGTCTTTGGAAAGTTGTCCATGGGTTTATTTTTCATACTTAACGTAATGCTTCAATTTTGAAAGACAATTTATAATTGTTATGCTACTGATTTATTTTTGAATCGATCAGTCTGTACACTATTAATATATTTATTAGATATTAATTATACACTTGCTTCCGCAACGTTTCGGGAATATGTTTTGTCTTAGGAGGTCTAGAAGTCCATGTCTCTGAGAGTTTGTATCATAAGTTGCAAATGTTTGGTTTGTTTATAAGGTTGTGAAGTTCTTGAAGTTCTTTGTCTTGCATTAGGTATTTATTACCCGCGCAACTTTTCTTGAACGGTGACCTTGCTTCTCCCTACCTTGAGAAATAAACAGTTGAAGGCCAAAGCTTGGAGCGAGCACTGTTGACAACATTCCAAACACATCTTCGTTGGTGCGTAACAAAATATATTTACTGTTGGAACCGAGAACTCCTGGTCGTATTTTTCTCAACAGTATCTAAAGAAATGGACATAGAAAATCCAGATCCATCGCAGGAGATACCTCGAACCCCTGGGAAAATTAGAATTCAATTTATTGAGAAAGTTCCGAAGGCATGACATATTCCAAATATTGGTACTGCTTCATAAAATGTAGTGGCGGATGTCGTAACTAATACCCCCACTTCATACGCATTTCTCCTAGCCATCGTTCAAGAAACGTTGCGCGATTAATACTTGTGTTGAGCTAGTATTGGGTGTTAAGACATGTTTTCAATTTAGGACGATAGAATTGTCTATATTCATGTACATGTTGGTTTTCTAAGCGAGAGTGTTATTATATGTTAGTTTATTACGTGTAAATAGTTGTACATATTTTTTAATGTGTACAATATATTTTATAGGTTTGAGTACACCCTAATGATGGGAAAAAAACATTTTCTTGAAACGTTGCTGAAGCAAATGTTGTATAATTAATGATAGACTGATTCAAAAATAGATCAGGGTCATACAAGTTGCCTTAAAACATTGAAGCAAATTATTTATTTTGGAAGAATGCTAGTTCGTTTCTGAACTACAGGATGATGAACCAACTGACTGAATTATGAGTCTATAAGTAACATCCTCTGCCGATGAAGCATAATATTCATAGTAAGAGTAATTTATGAAAAAATTGTTGTATTATACATTGGTTATGTAACTTACGTTGCGGAATTCTGATAGTTCACTTGATCCTGCCATTTTGCTAAGATTTTGGAAAAGAGGTATTAAAATTAATAAATTATTCTATCTCATCGTGTAACTACTGAATTTTTTACTCTTCAAAACAAAACACTGTGATTTTATTGTTGATAAACTCAAGAACAAAATTGAAGACATACTAGTAAATACTTTGATATGAAATTCGTTTTAGTTAGAATCATGGCTCTAGAATAAAAAGTTTACATACACACAATAAAAATTAAATGACGATGGGTCCAATTTGTTATTTTTATGAATTTTTTCTGTCAAGAAAGACACCTATGTATTCGGACTTTAGATATTGTAAAACAAAACTGTAAATAATAAAACATCATGTCCACAAAGTTTGGTATACCTAAAGTAACTTTTACTAAGGAAATGCTAAACAATGGATGAAATTTAAGGTCAATTTTATTGTACCAACAGATGTTATATACAGATAATGGCTAGGTTTTCTGGGAGTTCAACAAAACTACGTCACACACAGCTTTTAACTGTTTTTGACGTAAAATAAATATATAAACCAAATTATGACCTTGCCCAGAGTCCGGCAGTAAGAGTTTTTCGGTCGAAAAATCGGCGTTTCCTTCCGCGGCATTATAATACTTTCTCTATACTACGTATTCAGTATGCGAAACGATCACAACGATTTGATCACCAGGAAATAACACCTTAGAACTTAACTGACAGAACATTCCTCGAGTCAAATTGACCATTACGTTCTTACTTCATCCCAAAGTTTCCTTTGAGACTTATCGTCAGACAGGATCCCACGTTGTGAAAACTGCCATCTCCTCTTTCACACTAAACATTATAATCACTGACAGATCATCTGTGCCAAATACAACTACTGTGATGCGGCCAAATTCCTACTACAAATGTTCTAACTGCCACCAAGATTACGCCCTCTACTTCCTTGACTGACCAATTATTAAAAGAAAACAATTTATAATTGGAATTATATAATTTAAATCATTTACTTAAAAATTATATACAGTAAGAGTTTTGTTAATTTTAGTAATTTGAAAATTTTATTTCTGGAATTATATAATTTTTATGGTTTAGTTAAAAATTATTCATATTAATTTAATAAGTAGGGAACGGACTTGATTGTAATAAAAAAAAAGCAAAATATGTACATATATATGTACTTATTATTTCAAAAATATGTAAGAAATAATAGGAAATATGTGAAATAAATATCCGTTATAAAGTTTACAATTCCATTCTTCAAGCGTTTTCCAAGCAGAGTACGTTGAAGTTTTACATCTACAGAAGCAATTATTCGCTAGTTTCATCCGAAACATATAATACTTTCGTATTATATACAATGTTGTTTACGAGGAGCCGGAGCTCAAGTGAACAGTACCATGTAGCCT